>JBAMHZ010437156.1:0-10361 GCA_037177395.1 Alpinia galanga | reverse complement strand
CAGGAGCATGAGCAGTTGAGAGATTGAGAATGTGAGGAGTCAGGAGCACGAGGAGTTGAGAGGTCAAGAACATGAGGAGTCAAGAGCATGAGGAGTTGAGAGTTTACGAAGTCAAGAACCTTGGCAGTCGGGGAGTCGAGAGCCTGCAGAGCTTAGAGCCTTCATAGTCGAGAGCTTGGGTAAGCAGAAGTCAGGGTGCTAGGAGTTGAGGTGCTGGGAGTCAGGAGCTTGGGTAAGCAGAAGTTAGGCATTGGGAGTCGAGAGCTCAAGTAAGTAGAAGTCGAATGCTCGGGGTCGGGAGTTAGGTAGAGCTCAGGAGCTCGAGTGAGTAGGACTTAGGTGCTCAAAGTCAGGAGTCAGGCGGAGCTATTGAGTATGCATTTGAAGACCCACATGATCAGGAGAAATCGAAAACTCAGATGTTGGGATCATAAGGAATCAAAAACCTAAGGACCACAGATGAAATTTTTTTCAACAATTATCACATTTGACTTCTTGATAGCCTCGTTCACTGATGACTTCGAAACATGTGGCATCCTAGTGGGAGATTTCATATAATGACTATCTCCTAATAACCCGGCAAAGGACACCACATGACATCCTATGTGGAGATTTTCAATAATAATTATCCCCTAACAGTCTGACAGAGAACACAATAGGCGTATAATTCCAGTTGACTAGTGAATCAGAGTTTCTATATGAGGATCGATTGAGATAAAGAGAAGCTATGTAGTACACTTTTGCTCTACTAGTTACAGTTTTCATCATCTTACATCTTCTCATGTTTAACTTAAACATTGGAGGGATATTGTCGGAGCACTGACGCCCTCTGACTTGTGTTATTTTAGATAAGACTTTGGTGCAAACAGACAAGCCATCTCTCCCTACCAGATCGATCGAAGAGGGCTAATCTCTAGTCGTATCACATATCTTATATAATCTTTCCATTTATAATTTGTATCGCTTAAGTCTATTGGTTGCGATAATAAATAATCAAATATAATTATTCTCTTTTCAATTCTTTATTCTTTCATGTGCAATCTAGAAAAGTTGAACATCAATTGTTTTGATGGATCTCGATGAGTTCATGGCGGCTCATGGCTACCTCGAACCTTGTGGCTGCCATGCAAAACCTTGCAATTGCGATCCACGCTGCCCATAAGGCAGCTCAGGGTTGCAGGGTCGCTTGCGGCCACCATAACGATTTTATACTATTGCAACTTTATCAATTTTGAAAGATTTTTTTTAATCAAATCGTCGATATAAAATGCTATTGGCTGTAAATTATCATGTTTATCGATTATAAAATAATAGACAAACACACTAAAAAAGTTGTTTATGGATTATTATTTTTGATATATTTTTTTTGCTTATGGATTGTTTATGGAGTTGATAAGAATTAGTCAAGGCATACACTTATATATGCAAACAAATTATTGTTGATAGTATTATCATCGTAGGGCGTTAATGTTTTGACTTTTTATCTTTCCGCTATTATATGTCATTATTGATAGAAATATGTATTGTGTAAAGGGCTTATATGAACAGTAAACACCCTTGATATTTTAATTATGCAAAAGATAATTCGCTTGCCTTCCAAGAGCTAACGCGGCAGGAGGACAGACACCTTAAAAAGACTTGCAGTCCTCAGGAATTGACTCTTGATCTATTATACAATTCTATTGCCGTGCTAGTCACAAGACTTTCTCGTGGGAACAACACCCTCAGTATCTTAAGCATATTTGCATGGTGGAGAAAAAAAAGAAAAAAGACTGTACATTTCAAAATCTAAATGCAAGGAATCAGACTTTATTATCCAAGGTTTTATGAGTTCGATGGAAAAAGACTGTAAATTTCAAAATTAGGAGTTCGATCGACAATTTAGAGAAGTTTTATTTGAAAATGTTACAATACGGCGCGTTTAAGAAACCATTAATTACTGATTTAAAAAAGTTATTTTTGAAATAAAATAAGCAAATATCTATTTTATTGCATTTTCCGCTTCCGGTCAGATCCACGGAACTCAGCAGGATTAGGCGAGGAGCGTTGGAGTCAAGTCTACATGGCTTGGGATGGCTATAAATTTAGGCCCACAACTCGGCCCATGGGCAAACTTTAGTGGCTGTCTCTCCCTGCTTTCGATCCCGGTGCTCCGCCTCGCTGCGCTGCTCTGCCTTGGTCCTTCCTACGACGGCCCAACCCTAACCCTAATTGCCGGTCCCGACCCAAATCCATTCGGCTCCGCCGGCCCCGTAACGCGGCGGCGTGGTCCGATCGCCGGACGACCTCCTGCTTTCGCTCTTCTCGAAGCCAACGGCTCGATTTGCTCATCCTAGGTAGGTCCACTTTTCCCTTGCATTTTATTCCAGCTCTTTACGAGCTGCTTTCCCGCCTCTTTGTGGATCTTCGTTGTATCCTTTTTCGGTTCTTCTCGTTGTTTTAGTTGCTTTTAACTAAGAATTTGCCGATGTGTCCCTTTTTTTTTTTTTGGGCAATTTCGTTCTCTGGGGTTCGGTTGGTTTATATGACTGATTCGTCTCCATCCCGTGTGATCTTGCCTACGAATTCCTTTTCGAGAGCTGTTACAGGTTGATTTATATGACTTACTGTGCAGTGTCTATTCTTTTGGGATCTCTGAGATCTGCAGAGTTCTACTTCGTCTGGATAAGATATGAGGTATGTTGGTCGCCTCATAGTTTAAATAATCAAGCTGATGTATTTCTTTTCGCTGAATGGTATTTTTCCCCCCTTGTAATGTGTTATTCTTTTTAAGTGCCTCCTTTTAACTGGACTTACTCAAAAGATTGAGAAGAGTTCTAGAAAGGGGATTGAACCAAATGAAGCTAAGATGAAGCTGGGAATTGAGAGTAGAAAATTTTTAGTCTCGAAATATCTTCTGCTTCATGTTTTGCCGTACTGCTGCAATAGCCTCTAGAAGCAGAGAAATAGTAGAATGTTGGTGGATATCTAATTGCAGAGTCTAACTCTTTTCCTGCCTGTGTGAATTAGTATTTGTGGGTTTTGAATTGGTGTAAAAGAATCACCTTTTGCTACTTGGAGGCTAGCCTCACCAATTATTGTGCGCCATTTCTCCATTTGTTGAACTCCAATTCATGCTCCTATTGCTGTCGAGTCAAACACAATGCTTGGTGATGCTATTTCTATATCCATATGGGCTCCCTACTAATAGAGTGAATAAACAGGGTATTTAATGCAGGTGCTAATTATTTCCCTCGTATCAGGTTTTCAAAGTGACATGAAAGATCAACATAAAATCATATTAATCTTTTTCTAGCAATTGTTTTGCACCAATCCTATGTTGTTTTGACTTTTTATTACTTCACACAAAATACAGGATTTTTAGCCTGCTGTATAAGTATTTATTTACTAGATACAATTGTACCCTGCTTCATCTCCACGTTCTTTGAAAGAGTTTGATTTGGTTCTCTAAAGTTTTGGCTTCCTTTGCTTTCCATATATTAGTGCTAATATCCTTTGCTTTGTATGATCTTTAGCTTGTTCATTGCTCTTGCAACCTGTAGAATTTTCATTCGACAATATCGTAGTTTGTCTGTCTACCTTGTTTTTCCATTCTTCCATTGCATCTAACTCCAGCTGCAACTGTTGGGTTTGGATAAGCATTTTTTAATATCTCTCAACCTTTTGTGTGCCTATGCTTCATGAAATCCGACAATCCATATTCAATTCTCATTGAATATCATTTAATTGCTCTTATCTTGTTTCTTGAATACTTCATTACTGATCGTTGTTTTCCACCTTTTTGTTTATGAAGTTCTTTGTCTATTTTCTACCAATTGTTGTTATTACCTGCTTGTTTTCCTGATGGACTCTGTCACCACAAAAGTAGACAGGTAGGAAAGTTCCTGCCTTCTCTACCATCGCTTTCATATTTGTTTACACGAGGTTGTTACTACCATTTCCAAGAATGGTTTTGAAAGTTAATGTGAATATTCTAATCTCTGTTAAGAGTTTATAATAGATGTTTTTATTTTCCTTTATTCTTCTTCCCATTAGTCCCTCTTCGTCCCATTAGAACTTTAGGCTTCAATAGGATTTTGTTGCATCTGTAGCCCACTCCCTGGCTTAGCCGGGTCAACAATATATTTTCATGATACACTTTTGTCTTAATACATTATCTTGTAGAAGACAACAAACCCGTAGACACACTAAATAATGGTGTGGCCAATCTACACAGAATTATGTACAAGGGCAATAGGATTTAAGCACCTAAGGATAAATACCCTATTTTTCCTCACTTTTAGATGATTCTTCAAGAATACAAGTAGAGAATCATCAATTTGGTTGGCTATGTGATGCAACATACTGGAAGGATCGAGATACAATCCTCACCTAGAGGAAAGTTGTCAATTCTCACCCCTAGAAAAGGAATTTGCAAATTGTATAAATTCAAGACATGATCAATACATGAGATCCTAATCCCCTTTTAATAATTTGAGGACACGACGTATTCTTTATAAAATAACAGAAAAATTCTAATTTTTCTAATAAAAATCTAACATACTTTTCTAAAAAAAACTAGACAATTTTTTAAAAAGTTCAAACTAATTATAAAAATTAATGACTCGGACAACTTTTAATAAATTAAATTCTTGACTTCGTCACTATGCTATTAGGAGTAACTAACTTTTTGATTATACAACTTATGTATTTCTCAGACATCAATTAGGAATTTCTTAGTGTAAGGATAATAGCTAGATGGCCTTATTAGGTTATTTTAGAAAAGTCAAGGCTATAGATGTAAATAAACAATATGTTCTTCTTGCCATCCTTAAAGAAAGATGCTTTAAAGATTTTGCCCTAATGTTGAATATGCCAAACAACCAACGTGCCTTTACATGCTGCTACTTTTACTTATGAGATTTGAAACATCGTAAGTATGAATCTTGTTTTAGGACTACCTACTACCAACTGAGATCATGTTTCCATTTTGGTGATCATGGGCAAGTTTAACTAGATGAAATATCTCATTCCGTGTAGTAAACTCAGACTGGACCTTATATAGTTAGTTTGTCATTTAAGGAAATTATTATGTTGATGGTTTACTAACATCTAAAGTATCAAATTGGTTGGAAATTGCTTGACACAATTTGAATTGTCATCTAAATTCATCCATTGGCTAATGGTCAAACTGAGTTTATCAATTGTAACTTTGAAAAGTTACTTGAATGTGATCAAGGATTTGGGACTCAAGTTTGTGAATTGTCATATTTGCTTATAACAATTTTATAAATATAACAAATATTAAATCTCTTTTAAATTTTTTGTGAGTAATTTTCAAAATGCTTCCCAATGGTTCCTAGCTTTTTTAAAATGGCACACCAAGTTTCATTGGCATAAAAATGCCCCCTGTGATTTTCATTCTGTAATCAATTACCCCTGTCCATTAGTACCGTGGTCTTAGGTGGAGACATTTAGATGGAGGTTTTTTGACAGTACAAATGGAAACCTTAGAGGGTGGACACTAATGAAATATTTTGTGTGTGTGGACAATTTTAAAAAGTTTTTAAATGTTGGGGGACGTTTTAAACATTACCTAAATTTTATTATGCACCTAAAGCTCGTCACCCTATTTATGTCTCTTCCCATTTATCTAACTCCACAAAGTTTTGTTAAATTGAATTCAACATCATAAAACATAAGGATTACCATTTGGAGATTATGCGCTTATACACATTTGCTCTGAATGTTCCTTTATAAACTTATTTAAAAAAATTTCATGCATACTCTAATAGATCTTTTGGTAATATAAAAAAGGTAGAATTACTGCGTATGCTATCTTGACTTACCAATTGGAAGCATACTTGGATTTTCAATATAAAAAATTTGCTATCATATGAGGGGTGTTTGAGCTTTCCATTTTTTTTATTTTTTTTTTCATAGGTCATGCATTGCTCTTTCATATTGGTGCCAAGGATCCCATTTAGCTTCGAACATAGTTAACATGTAGACAATGATATCCCTCATAGGAACTCATAAAGATACATAGTCCATTAGACTTTCATTTTGGAATCTAAATTTTGATTAAGGCAGTGGACTTCCTAGTTTTGTCATGGAGTTACTCGTCTATTGCATTATAATGTACTTTCGACTGGTGTGGATGCTTACTGAAATTTTGCAAGCAGTGATATAGTGTTGTTGCAATCTTCTTTAGATTTTATTTTGATGAAAACCAAGCTTTTGAGTGGTTTATATAATCAGGGTTGATGGGACTATATTATTTAGTACATTTTGATAGACCCCGATATAATGATTCATGCAGCTTAGCAGAAGGCAATGAAATTGAACCTATCAACACAGAACCAACAACAACTTCAAGACGTAGGAGAAAAAAGTCATCAGTTTGGGAGCACTTTACTATTGAAGAAGTGTCTGGAGGATGTACACGAGCTTGTTGCAAACTGTGCAAACAAACTTTTGCTTACAGTAGCGGTTCAAAGATAGCGGGCACTAGCCACCTCAAGAGACATATTGCCTTAGGTTCTTGTCCTAAAATAAAATATCAGAACAAACTGGCTCTTGCATCAGCTACAAAATCTGATGGAGAGACTGCTGATCCACCCAAAAGACGTTATAGGTCATCTTTCTTCTCAAGTGTTTTTGACCAAGACCAAAGCTATGTAAATCTTGCAAAAATGATCATTGTGCATGAATATCCACTTGACATGGTTGAACACCCTGCCTTCGTTGCATTTGTTCAAAGTCTTCAGCCACGGTTCAAAATGATTGATATCAGCACCATCGAGGGTGAAATATTATCAATATATCAGAAGGAAAAGCAAAACCTCTTGCAAGTAGTTGGAAATATGCCTGGAAGGGTAAGCCTGACAATAGGTCTGTGGACAACTAGTCAAACCCTCGGTTACATATGCATTAGTGGACAGTTTATTGATAATGACTGGAAGTTGCATCGAAGAATGCTAAACTTCATGATGGTATCATCTCCTCATTCAGAAAATGCTCTCAGTGAAGCCATTGGCGTTTGTCTTTCGGATTGGAATATCAAGAATAAATTGTTCACCATAACCTTAGATAACAATTGTTCATCACATGATATTTACAGTGCAAATCTCAGGGATCACCTCTCCAATAAGAGCATGCTCATGTTGAAGGGACAATTGTTTGTGGTGCGTTGCTATGCTAATATCCTGAATGTCATTGCAGAAGACGTGATTGCTTCTATTCACGGCATTATCTATAACATCCGGGAAAGTATAAAATTTGTGAAAGCTTCTCGAGCACGTGATGAAAAATTTGCTGAGATTGCTTTACAGCTCGAAATTCTCAGTGCAAAAGACCTAGCTCTTGATGTCACAACACAATGGAACACGACTTACCTCATGTTACTAGCAGCCTTAGAATATAAACAAGTGTTTGCTTTCTTAGAAACATGCGATGATAATTACAATGAGGCGCCATCTGACGATGACTGGAAGAAGTTGGAGGTTGTTTGCACATTCCTAAAACTTCTTTATGACTCAGCAAATGTTGTGATGGGAACAGTTGATCCAACTGCAAATATATTTTTTCATGAATCATGGAAAATTCAATTGGAGCTGACCAATGCAACTCAAAGTGAGGTTAGTGTAATTAGCAGCATAGCAAAAGGAGTACATGAAAAGTTTGACAAGTATTGGAAAGATTGTAGCCTTGTTCTGGCTCTTGCTGTTGTTATGGATCCTCGTTTTAAGATAAAACTCGTTGAGTTCAGTTTCTCAAAGATATATGGTGCTGAATCTGCCAGATATGTTAAGCTGGTAAATGACAGTATTCATGATCTCTATCATGAGTATGTTACAATGCCACTTCCTTTAACTCCAGCTTATGCAGATCAAGGAGAAGCCAACCACATAAATGGCAATGATAACGATGTCACCGCCACAACACTGCCTCCTCCAGACAGTCTTCAAGATTTCGATATGTATCTGTCTGAGTTAGCTGTAAATCAGCCATCTAAGCCAGAGTTAGATCAGTATTTAGAAGAGTCACTTGTGCCACGAATCCAGGAGTTTGATATCTTGAACTGGTGGAAGCTCAACTATCTCAAATATCCTACACTCTCAAAGATGGCCAGGGATATCTTAGCTATTCCTGTATCTATGGTTGGTACTGGCTGCTCTATCTTCAGTGTTAGAACTGGAAGCCGTGCTCTCGACGAATATAGAAGTTCTTTACGGCCCGAGACAGTTGAGGCACTTTTTTGCACAAAAGATTGGCTCCAGTACTTGCCCACATTGTCCGAGCACCCTTCCACTGAAATTGTTAAAATGGAAATGTAAGATCAATTTGGATACAATCCGTCTGTATCATTATGTACGCTTCGAATTTGTACTCTATGGCTTGTCAGTATTAGTTAGCATTTTAATTTCAGGACGGAGTATACATATATTATCCATGCAGATGCAGGTTTTAGTGGCAGTGAGAACTTAAAATATTATTCCTAGTATCTTTTACTTTTCTGTACGGCTTGATTGTATGATAAATCCTTCGTGAATTCACTACCATTATAATTTCTTTCATGTATGCCTACCCGATTATAATAGTTTTTTTAAATCTAGGTACACCTGTATTTTCTTTGTAATAATTATTATTATTATCATTAATGCTCCATGTTCACCCCTTATATATATATATATAATTTGTTTATTTCTTCTCATCTTTATTTTCCCTTCAAAATATGTCAATACAATGTTATTCTTTTCTCTCTTTTTTTTTTCTTTTTCCTAGCTCCTTCTACTGTAGTTGTCCACCGTGTTTTGTAGGTCCTAGATGAATCGTTTGGGCAACCTGAGAGTACAAATTGTTAGGCGGTAGGCCTGAAATAGGACTGAGCCCGTCTAGAAAAGGTTGGGGCGAATACTCAATATCTAAAAACAAAAACTTTTTTACAATACAAAGACGAAAAAAAAACAAACAAAAGCAATCAATTGTTAGTACTTTAAACACGATGAAAATGGATCGCTAATATGATGATTTTATTTTTTTTTTAAACACAATGAAAATATAATAAAAGCAATAAGAACAATGTTGCTTAGAGATACACTGGAGCATTACTGAAATGATTATTTACAAGAGAAATTAGAGTCAACATCTTACAATTCTAATCTTAAGAAGTTTACTATGATCACTGTCTCGAATACAATTAGTAATAAAAAATTAAGTATAAGAAAGATTATCAAAAGTTTAAATCCATCCTTTTAATATGGGCTTTTAGAAATATATCAAATAATCTCCTGTAAAACTTCTACATATGTTGGTGCAATTGGCTTAGGTCACAATTAATTATACTTAAGTTGAGTTCCAATTGAGTTTTGATGTTTGACAACATTAGGTTAATCAACATTTTTTACAATATAATTTGACCATGTGTGTTAAAGGAGAAAGTTCAATATAGAATTTACAATTAAAAAGTCCAAGTTGCGACTTAGCAAAGGAACAGTCAAAGAGTGAAATCTTGGCAAGGAAAAATTCAAGTTACGACTTAGCAAGGAAAGTCCAACATGGGTTAATAAAGGAAGTCCAAGTTATGATTTAACAAGGGAAAATCCAAGAATGTAATTCTTAGGGGTAGACACTTGATAGTATGACTAAGACAATGGAAGCACTTGAAGGCTAACGTAAAGGATGATGAGCATAGGCTCGGGGCATCGCTAAGGCATGAGGCTGATTGAAGTGGCTAGAAGGTTGAGGTCTAGACTGAGGGGTGGTGAAGTCCCGAAGGTGTAGTCTCTTAGCACTTAGCATGATTAGGTCGATGAAAGCACTTGAAGGCTAGTGCATGAAGGCGTGAGGTTGATGGAAGTGACTTAAAGACTTAGGTCTAGACTAAGGTGAGTTACAAGTGTGAAGGGATCATACTTGGGAAATTAAACCTCAGTTTTCAAGTTTACCAGTCGACTGGTAGGATTGGCCAGTCGACTAGTGAAGGACAGTTGAGTTGAAGTCAACTGTAACTTGTGTTCGGGCCTTTTATGTCTGGACAGTCGACTGACATTGGAGTTCAGTTGACTGGTATTATGGTCAGTCGACTTGTGATACGACGTGAATAAGTTGTCCGACGTAGATTGAGCCGTTGGAGAGACGTTACTCTTAACGGATAGTCGATCAGTCGACTGGTGGAGCCTGATTTTGCCTTTCAATGCAGGTTATAAAAGGAGATGAAAGGGAGAAAGAGGACTACCGGTTCTTGGTGACTTAAAAGTGAATTGTTACTGTATTCTAGACCTTCCAAGGTCTTCCAAAGCAACCAAACTCAAAGATCAAGCAAGTGCTCATTGTTGTAAAGTTTTATTTACGCTCATTTGTATAATACTTGTTGTATT
>JBAMHZ010437145.1:0-10362 GCA_037177395.1 Alpinia galanga | reverse complement strand
CGAGTCAGTCCTAAGAAATGTAATAAAAGTAAATAGGACTGCATGCCCAAGTGGTATCATCGTACCTTATTGAACTCTATTTTTGTGTATATATATATATATATAAACTGATTAATGAAAATAAATAATTTAGTTGTTTATTGAACTAATATCAAAAGGTACTCTGCCCCTGCTGTTTCCCTTAATTGTGCCATCGAGCTTCTTTACAACGATTTACAAAGCACACATCCCTAAATTCTTCTCTTTTGTTAGAAATTGCAAAGGTTAGCAATTCAAGAACAAATTTCTTTCACGCTTTTTGGTCTCCTCTGAAATGGATTGCATAAGACAACGACATCTTGGCAACTTCCCATTTACAAGGGTTAACATCTTTAATTTTTTTTGTGTTGGCAACTTATTCTTCTCTTTTGTATTGCCCTCGGAGCAACTGTGTAACGATAGGATATTTAATTTGACTCTCAGATATTTATGATTTAATCTTGAGGTACAATAAATTTGTAGGATTTTTTTAAATGGAGTGACAAATTATAGATATTGAGACTACTAAAGTTGTTCGTGCACATTTTCTGATTTACCTTCTAAAAATGTGAGGTAATTATAGAGGGACGGGTAATATAGCGGTTCCATGCTTCTCTTACTTTGTCATGTCCCATATTATCTAGGATGATTCGCTCTAATAAATGAAATCGTAAATGTAAGATTGTCATCAAGTAATAAAAGATATTAATCTCATAAAGACTTACAAATCAAGTACTGATCTATCGTGTAGATCAGATTCGATGGGATGATTTTAGGATTTCAATTTCATCTAAATGATTATAAACATCATGTCTATGCTTTGTTCTTAATTTTCAATGGTTATTCATGTAGATGAACTATCTTATTTTATCTGATGTGAACTTTGAAACTACATCGACGTATCTACTCTAATCTGACATATACTTTTAGAGCAACAGAGCTAAGGAATTGCTTTCTCAAGGAGACCCTTGTCACATGGTCCCACAATCTCTGAGTTGTCTTCTCCCACTGTGTGGCCTTGGTTTGGAATAAATTTGTTAAGTTCTATGATAACCTATGAGTCCTTGCGGTTGATCGATTTATTTTCGTAATTGATTCCTCGACATCACGTCTTGGTTCTTTATAGATCGAGAGACATGGTTCACTTTTCGGTCTATCCTTGCACCTTTAGAATATGACATAGTACTTTTGGCATATAGATCAGATAAATATAATAGATCTGGATCACTAATAATCATATCATCAAATAAAAAAAAAGCATAGATTTATAACAAATTAAAGCAATGTAAATGAATAAAGGAGACTACTTTCTCATCTTAAAATGTCAGAAATCGACTCAATAAAGATATAGTTGCAACCAAAGGACATTCCAAAAGAAATATTAAATTCGAAACAATGAAAGCAAGAGTAAAAGGGAGCTTGGTCTCGATTGAGGAACATCCTCGTCTACAATCTCACCTTCATATCTGGAGTGGTAGCAATGAAATCCCTTCTAATGTGATCTATGAAGTTAGAGAAGCTCTTGGATGACCTCCTTTTGGGGTTGGGGACCTTTTGACGACTCCCTTTGGGAGCTGGGGGCTCTTGGGCGGCCCCTTAAGCGATCTTTAATCTTCTTATGATCTTTCCTTTGTATAGACACGACTCTAGCTCTTTATATTTTTAAAATTTTTGCTGCCTCAATTTTTGTGGTGCTCGAACACGACCATGCCTTAGAGGCACAACTCCACCATGCTTCACTTTGGAATTGAAATGGAACAAAACACACTCGTGTGGTGGAACACGATCCCACGGGACACGATCGTGCCTCAGAGACACAGTCCCTCGTGGGAAGAAATACGGTCATGCCTCAAGGCACGACCTGATCGTGTTTCACGCTTGAGCCTTCATTTTGATCTGTTTCATTATGAAAAACACGCTTGTGTCTTGGGACATGACTAAAGTGTGTTTCCTTATAATTCACGCACTATATAAAATCTCATTTTGCTTTGAAATATTTATCTATTAAGAAAAATTACAAAAGTAAAATTTCAAATAAGATAAATAGTTAAATACTATAACGCAGAGATAATGCATGCTCATTTGAATAAGTTCAGGTAGGTGCTGTTCATCTATTTTTCTGTCGCGTTAGCTCTTAGTTGAATATAAAGTGATTTTTGTGATTTATTTTTTTATGTTGACTGTAAAATTGATTGAACAATTTGTCTTTTACACGAAAGATAAGTGTTGTCCACATCGGATTTTTTTTCAAATAAGTTCTGCTCATTTGACTGAATATTTTGTTCACTCTCATTCTGCATCCTGTCGCTATAATCTATCATGCAGAAACGAACGAAAAAGGTCACTTATAATGGAAGCTGCTCAGAGAAGGAAATTATAAAGGAAAGCACAGTCAATTTGTCACACTAGATGTCAAATTTGTCAAGGTGGCAAAGGAAACCACTCAATTGAGAAAACAGATACTTTGAAAAAAATTTCCATGTGGATTAATTTATATTCAACTGAGAAAACAGACAGCAGGGTGTAGCTTTGGTGTGCATCCGTGAAATATAAAAAATTGGATTACCTTTTCGTTGACTAAGGCAGTCTTCACAGACAAATCAGTTAGCGTGGCTGAACGGACGGCGGACGATGGCCGAGACACTCAAGAAGCCGTGGGAAGGAACCAGTGTAACGGAACGACCAGTTCAATTCGTTAAATGGGAGTCGGCGAGCAGCACATACTAGTGAGCTCCGCTCTGCTCGAGTTCTTCAAGCTGGAGATGGCTGAGGGATATCCTGTGCAATTTCTTGGAGCACAAAGATTTCTCTAGCCTCGTTCCGCAGCACGATAGCTAGGTAAGGCCTTGCCTTCCCTTTAGTGTTAGATTCAAGAATATACAAGTATAAAATGGAAATATGCGTCTAAAATAATCTCTTTCGCAATTGTTTGTGGAAATCTTAAATAATCGCCTAACCATTGTTTCGCACATACTCAAGATCAAACAAAATTCTGCTTTTGCAAGAAAAGGCGAATCTTAATTAAACACCACTGGAATATATGCATTCTGAAACTCTTTCTTGGCCATGTGTTCTTCTGTGCGGACGAATGCTGATACCTTCTTTCGGTGAATCCAGCGACAAGAAAATGAAGAAGAGGCGCTGGACCTCTGAAGAAGATGATAGTTTAAGGGAGCACGTCGATGGGAATGGCGAGAAGAACTGGCACCTACTTCGGAGGAACTCAATCTTGGATCGATCGGCCAAGAGTTGCCGTGAGCGCTGGCTGAATCATCTTAAGCCTGACCTGAAGAAAATCGATTTTACGGCCGTAGAAGAACAATTGCTCATCCGCCTTCAGAAAGAAAAGGAAAACAAGTGGGCTTGGATGGCAAAAGAACACGTGAGATTTCGATCGCCAATTTACTCAAATTCTTTTCCCATTTTATGATTCTGAGAAGCTGCTGTTTGATATATTTTTGCAGTTTCCAGGCCGCACAGATAACGACTTGAGGAACTGTTGGAAGAAGCTCATGAGAAAACAAAAGCGATTGGCCATTCATCAAGAGGTTGTTGGTCCACATCAGGACTGCCGCTCTGTTGACGAAATTCGTGCTTTAGGAACCGAGTCCTGGTGTCCTACCTGTCCGCAAGTATACTGCACGAGAACGATCGCTGACACCTTTGCAAGTCCAATGCCACATCTGAAGTCCCGAATGGAACATGGCTGTGAAACTCTAGATGTTGGCTCTGGCAACGCCGGCAAAAATAGACTTGTGACTGTGGTCGACGAGAAACGAATAAGATGCATTTCGGAGAGGCGGAATTCCGATAAAAATTCAAGTTGTGATGATGATGTCGATCAGAACTATGAAACTTTTGATAGCATGGACTTGGAGTCTGCATTGCGAAACATTGACGAGGATTTTTACAACTGCTTGGAAATTGATCTAGGAGCCATTGCTGATGCACAAGTTTTACCAAACGCTTCCACATTTCAAGATCCATCTCCCTCCAAAAACCTTGTTGCCTTCATTAACAACGATGGAATACTTGCAAATTTAGGCATTAATCTCATTTAATTTCTTGAGTCCAACCTAGCTAGTGATGCAACGTAATTCTAACAGAAGCTGACCATCTCTCGATTGCTGTGGCAGAGGAAGAACATGTCCATGCAGCTCAGCTGGATGTCTCTATGCCCGATGAAGCAGCAGCGACCCACTCGGAACAAAGTTTTTGCAAAGAGCGCAAAATGGAAGTTCCTGAAGCTTTCGACTGTGAGTTCCCTTCGGTTCAAAATGACCATCCTTTTGAGCAGGAATCACTGAACGCTACATCTCTTTCTGAAAACCCTGCTGCCATCATTGAAAACAATGAAATCCTTTACGATTCAGGTAATAATCTCATTTAATTGCTGATTCTAACTACTTTAACAGAAGCTGAACATCTCTCTGTTGGAGGGCCAAAATATGAGCATGTCCTATCTCTATCAGATTTCCTGATTTCCAAAGAACAGCTTGAAGAAATTCGGCTCATGCAAAATTACCAAAACTCCCCCATGATTAAGGGGGAAATAGCAACACTCCTGACACAACTTTCTGAAGATATCAGCTCTGACTTCCCTTCGGCGCAACATGACCATCAGTTCGAGTTCGAATCACCGAGTACTACATCTGTTCCTGAAAACCCTGCCATCATCATTGAAAACAATGAAATCCTTGACGGTTCAGGTAATATTCTCGTTTAATTTCTTAAGTGCCGATGCTAACAGCTATAACAGAGCTAAACATCTCATAGTTGACGAGCGTCTCTTGCCTCAACAAGATTTCTCGATGCCCTGTGAAGTACTAGAAGAAACTCAGCTCCACGAAAACTACCCACTAGCAAACTCCAACCCCATGGACGAGGATGACATATCATTCTTGCCACAAGATTCTTGCAATGAACTCGAGATTATACTGTCTGAAAATATCAACTATGATCCCCCTTTGGCTCAATATGACCAGCAATTCGAGTCCGAATCAGGACACGCTGCATATGGTAAACTTATGTGCTTCGAAAGGAATCAAAGAGGTTTACCTAATATGATTCTTTATTTGTTCTTGTCACAGAAAATGTTTGAACTCGTAGAGTCTAACTATCCTTAACTTTTCAGATGCTGCAACAGTCGAAGCTGAACATCTTTGGAGGAGTGACATGTCGTCCAATGAATTCCCCGAACAAAGTTGGTTCCAGCCCTCTTGGAATGAGCCTTTTCCAGCGTCGGACTTTGGTATGAACTGGGATCTCCCTTCAGTCCCGAATCTGAATTTTGATGTCGACTGGAATGTTTGATCTCCACACTCGAAGATTTGACGAAGCCATGCGACTGGAATAAAGCTCTTGCCCTGCGTTTTTAAACAGAAGATGACTTCAGAGAGTCCATTTAGAGCATTTACGCCTCTAATAAATATATATTTAAATATTAATTGATAAAGTCAATTTAAAATGACTCTTTAATTAATATTTGGTGACAATAATAGATATCTTTTATAATGATATTGAAAATTATTGCTGTGTGATTCAAATGGCTGCAACATTTTTTAAAATATTTTTGCCTGTTTAATTTTTTTTAGCATATACAACAATTAATTTACCATTTTTCACCCTCAAAAATAGCCCAAGGATAAAACTACTATATAAGGACTGCACAGAGACTGGAGCCATTTGCGTTGTGGTCTTTCGGCAAAATAAAGTTCCTTATCCCGATTTCATCCTCGCGCTCAACCGAGGCGGAGCGGCAGGATCGGGCTGCGCAGCGTCGCCGCTCATCGGCTATGGAGAAGGGTTCGGTCTCCGGAGGTGGCGGCGCTTCGGGTTCGGGCTCATCCGGCGACGGAGATCTGGCGCCGAGTGCGCCTCAGGGAAAATCCTGCAAGGGCTGTCTGTATTTCTCCTCGATCCTCAAATCCGACTCTCGGAACCCTATTTGCATCGGCCTGACGAGGCCCCTCGAAGATGGTTCGATTGCTCCTCGCTCCCTCCTCCTTCTCTTTGTAGATTGATTATTCATTCTTCTGCATGATTTGGGAATTGATATTTTAGGGATAATTTCGCTTCTGGATATGGAGGAGGTGAATCGTTGATTTACCTGATCGATGATGGGTAGCGATTAATCTAGTGATCTGGGAAGGCATTTAGGTAAATTTTGTAAACGCGATTTTACTTGGGAGCACAGCCAACATGCCTTAATGTAGACGAAGAAAAGAATTGTAGACAAAAAAATTACAACGAGCCTTGAACATGGATTTGAATCTCAGTACACATCTTGAATTTCTTAATTTGCAGGAACAACTAGACTACTATCGTACGGTGAACACAAGGCTATTGCAAAAGGAATCAAGAAATAGAATAGGGAAGAAAGATGACATGCAACCTTAAGATAAGAAAAAATTTCACGTAGTTGGGGGTAAATAGGGCTGCACGCCCATGTGGTATCATCATACCTCATTGAACTTGGTTTTTGTAGATTTAAAAAAAAAATATTGACCAGTAAGGACGAATTACTAATGCACAATAATACACGAACCTTTACTACCGGGAGCAATGGATGGATAAAATAAGGCAATTTGCTCCTTGTCTATGTGATCCCTGGGTTCTTTAGTTTCTAGTCCATAATACTTTTCCTTGATAATTTGCAAAACTAGGGAGTATATTGGACACACATTCTCTTGTGGCAAAAGGTGATGCCCTCACCCCAGGGGCCCTTCACTGCCCACCCTAGGGCATGTGGAAGGGAGATAAATCATGGTAGCCAAGCAACCTCTAGGTGGGAGGAGCGCTGCCTCTGAGATTTTCCCAAGAATCGACTCTTGCTCTCTTGTGGCAAATCTGCCACCTGAGACTAACTCAAATAAGCTCATGGGGGCATTGGATAAAAACATATATAAGTTATCTATGGTCAAGTTGCCCCATATCACAGAGGCATGTGGGTATGCTATTGCATTAAAGAATATTAAAATTAGTTATATCAAGAAAATGCATAAACCAGCGGATAAAAAAGTTCATGTACCCCATATATCGAGTTAGTCAGCTAAACCAATCTTCATACAAAAAGTCACATCTATCATGTAAGATGTTAATAAAATAATAAAGAATTAAACATAAAGATTTTTTTTACATCTATCACATGGACACCTGTACAATCAATCTAAGCAGTTCATGAAATACAATTTTTGTTATTTACCTTAGTAGTATAAAATATTAAAACAAATAACATAATCATTATTAACCAACTTAAGTTAGATTAGTTTTTCCGTATATAATTAAAATTTCTTAGATTAACTCGTTAATAATGGACTTAAGTTGATTTTTTACTACAACTTTGTTGCATATTTGGTCCACATGTTGGTTATGTGGCCAAAAAGAACATTCAATATTGTTTCAATTTGATTTGGCCACATATTGAATGCTGATATTGTACAATATGCAATTGATCTCTCGTTCACAACAAGATTGCACACAACATTCAATATCGTTTGTAATTTTTAAAGCTTTTTATCACATCGTTAAAATATAATAATTATCAAGGTGTATCACTGTCGTGTACTCATAGCCGTGTCCAAAATTTTGATGTTTTTCTGGTAAATCCTCATTACCCACTTTTAAAAAATCATAATGGTTAATGGACAGCTAGATCTATACCTGTGTTGAGCACTCGTCCCTGATTCCCAGTACCATAGAAGTTCTTGAACATTGATTTACTAGATAATTGTGTTGTGCCTTTTCTCTAAATGCGAGGAACATGTTGGTCTCTTTTCCTTTTCATTGATTCTTCTCAAATTTTTATTTAAAGTAATAAAGTAGGTGCTTGCTTTATATAACTGTATGAAACTTAGGTATAGTACTTGAAAGAATGAATGTATAACTAACTAACTAACTAACTGATTCTTTACTTAGCTATACAATGTCCAAATTTTTATGCAAATTTACTCAAATTATATACCAAACAGAAACACTTGTTGTGCTTATTAAAAACCCAGATAAATACATTTCTAATATAGCTGCACATTTGAGTTGATTTAAAGATGCTCAAATATGACAACATTACTCTAGTTCATCTCAACTCTTTGGAGTCAATTGCATGGATCTTATCCAATATCTCTTTCTTGTTATATCTAAGATATCTAAATCTCGGAATTCTTTCTTTATCCCTCTTAATTGTTCCTTCAATTCTTTTTTTTTTTTATTATGGAAATAAAATTCCATATATTCAAGTTTAGTTTTAGTCAACTTGAATTTTTTTGCTTCTTCTAAAGCTTTTAGCACATAACTGTGTATTTTTCTAAGTATAAAACTGATATTTCAGTTTACGCAGTTAGTTATTTTTATCTTATTTATTAGTGCCTAGCTACATTGTGGGAGAATCTGAGTTGGAAGCTGATAAGGAAGGTCGAAGCCTCTCAGACTTCAAATATGTTTGTGTTGGCTATTCAGTATTTGTAAACAGCAAAGATGGCTCCATTCAAAATCAAGAGAATGCTACTAAATTGCCTTATTGTGCTGGTCTTGAGGTATTTTTCCTAATTAGAACTCTGTTGCTCTTGTTTAATTTATAAACTTCTGATATCATGGTCACTTTTCAACACTAAATGCTCTGTAGATCTTGATAAAAAAAATTTGTATGATGAACAAGTGCAACAAAAAAAAAATCTCTTGCATACTTACGTTTTCTGTGAATCCGTTCACTATGATGACAAAAATGATCCATAGACATTGCTTTCATTCAACAAAAGGATAAATGCAAAATTCTTTTGAGTTGATAATCATTTTAAGTTATTTTAAATTACCAATGTTTTAGGAAGCAATATCTGCTAGACGCTTTTTTTCTAGTTTCTTTTTCAACTTTGACTAGAATTTTAGTAAATAAAAGAGAAAACACAGGAAGTGCTGCATGGCAATAACCATTGCCTTAATCAACATCACTTCAGCTACCACAATTACTGAAATTGATATAAGGAAAAAAGTGCAAATGGAGCCTGATAAAAGAAGGGGAAAAGTAGTACCTAAAAGGAGTACCACTGGTTTGCCATTAGATCGTTGCTGCTTGTCGTCTTGTAGTGGAAGTGGCAACTCTAAAGCATAGGTTCTATACTTCCTTGTTGAATAAATTCAATTAAATATGTGACATGTCTTAGAACATTGACTGGATAAATGTCAAGGTTTGATGTCCCAATTGTTTACGTTGTTATTTGTTTAGGCTTTCAGAAACCTATCAAACACTGCCCTTGCTGCATAAACTAAAAGCGACAACTATTGTCAAACCAAAATGGGTTGTAGGTTGTTATTGAATGCCCCGGCAGTGGAGTTTGCATCTAGAAAATCAAACTAACCGCATAACTTTGTGATTTCATTATCTGGGTTCCTGGTTCTTGGAACAATCCTCCTGCAATGGAATTTCTATACTACAATATCTACTTGAGCACTTAATTTTTTGGAATTGGTTGTTAGCATTCAGTTATTTGTGGCATATGATGCATAATAAACTTATAAGGGTTTTGATAAGATCCACAGTTCATGATAAAACATGAGGGAAAGAACTTGCTGTTTTGAATATGTGTTGCCAAATGTATTCATTACTATGAAAATTAATTCTTTATTGGTAAATGATACTTTGATAGGTGAATAACAAGCAAAGTAATGATGACTAGATGGAACTTATGCTACTTACCGCTTGGCTTAGTAGCGTTGATCACCTCCATTCTGTGGTATACAACACTTTTTAGTTAAATCCAGGCTAATTCTTATGCTCTTTCTCAGAAAACTGCTAGATTTCTCTTTGAATTCTGTTTATAATGTCTCAGAATTCTGAAAAATAATTTGCAAATGGGAACTATTGGAAGTTCTTTTCAGCAACTAGAGAATATTCTTGTTGAATTTGCCGACATTGGATGTCAATGAGCAAACCCTCATTCAAGTCTATTCAAGTGAACTTTATCTGTAAGACTGATATGGGCAGTCAAGTTTATTTCAAACAAAGTCTATCTTCATTTGCAGTACCTTTTGCTGGAATGCAAAATAAGGGATATGATTCCTAGGAACCTCGACAATCTACTTGGAAAAGTTTGCCAGCTTCTATACTTATTCTTGACAAGTGTTCAAATAGTTGCTCCATTGATCTTAAAATGTTTTGGCATTTGCATGGTCGTGTTTCTTTCTCTATTGCTATATTTACAATTGTATCCTTTTCGATCACAGACATCTACACATACAAGTCTGAATAACTATTTCTAGTCGATATGGATCTTAATGATATGCCAATTTTTTTTTTTTTTTTTTTTTTTTTTTTTTCAGCCCTTAGTGGACAGAAGGACATCAACAAAAAGT
>JBAMHZ010437136.1:0-10362 GCA_037177395.1 Alpinia galanga | reverse complement strand
AATTCTTTGCCTTTATTGATAATAGAATATGATACAAAAATGTCCCTACTCAATCATCACATGATTACTTCTAGGGCTACAACTAACACAAATTTGACTACTACTACTACTACAAAAAAAAAGCCTTTATCAGTGGCATTTTGTTTGCTTAAATGAATAAGATAAGTGAAAAATGGATTTAGGAGAGAATCCAGTCTTTTGTTTCACTTAACCATAAACCGTGTGGTCCACCACTTCTGATCCCAAAAGCTAATGCGGCACAAGTTTATCAAAACCTGTAAATTTCTGCAACTCATGTAGTAAAAAATAAGGGAAAGATTTATGATATGCTTTTGTCCATGGCACCTCCACCATTTATTCTATTCTCTGATTAGTTTGACAGGACGTGTCGCCAAAGGTGTGGAATGGAGGGAAGAGGAATTGGATTCGTTTTCAGTGGAGCGCTTCACTTTTGTGAGAGGGATTCTTGCTGCCTTAAGTCACAAGTTAAATTTTATGGTTTTTATAATTAGCTTTTAGCCAACAAGAGGAATTGCTTTTACGTGACCCGGTGATTAAGTTTTTTCACCTAAAAAAAATAATTTAATTAATACATTAATTTGACATAATATTTAGATTTTTTTTTCCTTTCAAGTTTAACTAAATCTTCAAGAAATTTAAAATTAATCTGTTTATCATTTATAGAGCGTGTTGAAATTTGTTTATTGAGTAAAAATGTGTTAAATTTTGCTTATCGAGTTAAAATGGTTTTTAAAATTTTGTTTATCATTCAAAACGTTGCCTCTAATCTAGTTGTTGGATAGCTGTTTGATTTTAGTAACTCTTCTTTTTGATCTGTCATTGCTACCATTCCCTCCATCTGAAGTCTCCTTGTTTCATTCTTCCTTAAAGCGCGCTAGTAAGAACCAATTTCTCACTAAACTAAACTACCTTTGGCTAACCTCACCTCGAGGAGATTGCAATGGAAAATCTTTTATTAGGCAAGCAATAGAGACTAGCACCAGAATTCAGTTCCAGCTCTCAATGACAATTTTGTCGTGGTCATATTGAAGAGTTTGAATTGATATCTCTAGGTGGAGTGCGAGAGGAATCAAGTGGAAGAAGTCTTCAACTGATTAACATGTTAAAATTTTAAAGATGTTTGAACGGTTATTTATTATCCCTAAAAAAAATGTAATTTGTGGATGAAACAAAGTCAACGAGCGGTTGCTTCGAGAAGTTTTTCCCAGAGGTCAACCAACATGTCTTTATCCTTCTGCATGCAATTATTCATGGTTAGTTTACCAAGGTAAATTCCGCCCCCCTTTCTTTTTGTTTTTCTTTCATTCAGTATGGGAAGCGGCGGATTGCGGCTCCTTTGATTTTGAATCCCATCGCGCCTGTGCTCCTCCTCTTCTCGATGCCCCCAACTTGGATTCTGACACCGCTTCCGGTCTTTAGCAATCGTCGGTGTTGGCTTGTGCTAGAGCTTTAAAAAAGTCGGAGTTTTTAATTGTCAAATAATGTCGATCTTGGGCCGTTTACTTGACCCTAGCGGCATTAAATACGGCGCGGGGGCAGCGCAAGCGACCAGACAGGTAGCAATAGCAGCTCCAATTAGTGAGCAGTTAGAAGATTCCCCTTCTTCGCTACTCCCCAGGGCTTGCTTTCCGTTTCAATTTGTGTCCCTTTCTTCTTTTCTTGGATTTATCTCGAATGCTCTGGAAAGAAGATTGATTGAGGAAGTTATAATATCAGGGAAGAGGTGCTTCTAAATCGACCTCTAGAACTAGGAATGGAAGTAATGCTTGCCGCCTAGGTTTTGCAAGGCCGTTTCCTCTTCGTCCAAAACCAAGCTCTAGATTCTGGTGAGAACAGTACTCGTCGATATCTTTCGCCTTGTCTTATCTCGACTTCTCCTCATCAAAGACCGAAGCTTTCAGTCGCTGAATCATGGCGTCGCCTCTTGTGGCTCGGAAAGGTCGCGACTTGCAGCGTTACGAGGACCATCTCAGGCTTGTTGCTGGGTATGTTGCTTTCTTTTCTCCGAAGCTGAAGGTTTCTTGTTCTCGATAGGGAATTTCAACCCGGTAAAATTTAGAAATAATTGCAGAATGCTAAGTCTTTCTATGAGATTGGGTAGCAATATTTTATTAGATTTGTTGTCTGTAGTTCCTTCACTAGGGGACCTTGTCACTGCTTGGTGTTTGGTAGGTTGTCCATGTGATGTAGGAATTTTTTGGAGCAGGATGTACAATCTCATCCCCCTTTGTAGTGTTGCCAAAAAGCCAAAATTAGCATAACTATAGCTAAAACAAATCGTTTTTTTTCTTCTTCTGATCTTTTGTCATATGCTGTTTTTCAGATGCATTCCCTACAAGATAAATGAGGAATCAGACAATCAATCTGATGATGTGATTAACAAATTGCAAGTTCTCATGATCAGTTCACCTGGTAGACATGATTTTGTGTTCCCAAAGGTAAGCACTGCTTGTTAACTTGAGGTCTAAAGTGGGGCTGGGCTAGTAATGATTACTGAACCGATTGAAACGCCGATGTAGGGTGGCTGGGAGAAAGATGAGACTGCATGTGAAGCCGCACGCCGAGAAGCTTTGGAGGAAGCAGGAGTTCGGGGAATACTGCATGTGAGTATTTGTGTTGATTGAATGAATATAAGGAAACAAAGTAATTCCAACTTGTTTTAGTATCTGAACTGGTGGGTTTGCGAGCTTTTTTGCTGTGTTCTTGTGCATCAAGATATCCTTGAATTCTTCTTTCAATTTTTGTGTTTAACAGGATGTGGTCCTATACTGATTTATGCAGATATAAATTAAGTGATTGTCGCATCCCTTAAACTAGATCCACTTGTAACCTTGTGGTCGTTTTCATGGCCAACAAGCTTGTCCTCAACAATTGCTTTTCTCTATTTCACCTCAAAGGGATTGTGATATCACTCAACTTTGCTATCGCCTACCTAATTTTCATGTGATGTGTCTCTTGTTTGCCTGGTTCCAGCTGCATCTCACATGTGATCTGCTCCTAGAGATGCTTCTGTAGAGAGCCCCCACATATTACCTGTCTGAAAGATAATCTTCTAAGAACCTAACGCAGAGTAACTTGCACGTCATGTCGATGAAAAAAAAAGAAGAAGAAGCAATTTGTATTGGAAATTTGTTCCAGTCTCGTTGTTGAACATTGCCAATTAAGCATTCTCACTAAATTGAATAATTTGTAGGTAGATCCAACTTTGTATTTAAAGCATTCAGATCCATAGTTTGACAAGAAAAGTAATGGATTTTATCACTTATGTTCAGGAAATTGAGCTTGGTCAATGGGTATTTAGGAGCAAGAGCAGTCAGGTCAGTTGCAGCCCGGAAGGAGGCTGTAAAGGTTACATGTTTGCTATGAAGGTAACCGAAGAACTCAACTGCTGGCCTGAGCAAGAAGTACATGGCAGGAAGTGGGTGAGTGCTTGTTGTACACCCTGGTAATAGGCATTCAGCAGCAACAATACACAAGTTAGCTCATTCTGAAACCATTGATCTTTAAACAGGTGACCGTAGCAGATGCATTTAAACTCTGTCGATACGACTGGATGCGCGAAGCCCTCGACTCATTTGTGAAACACCTCTATAGCAATGCAATGCTCTCTGTTCGCGGGTTATACGAGCCGTCAAAATTCTGCTTCGTGAAGTCTACTGCCGCTGAGCAAGCAATTGCCTTGTGCTGATGGTTACTTGCGACCCAAGATGTGAGTCTGAAGTTTCTTCAACATGCGATCTCTGAACTCCGAGTGGTGGTTAAGTTGAGACATGGTTATTATTGCAGCAATGCGGCTTGTTCGGGTGCTTGCTCCACTGCTGATAATGCTAACATGCAATTGGATTAGTTGTAGATATGTTTGTCGCTTTGCATGGAGGCTGGAGCAGTAACTATGTTTTAGCTCGCATTAAACATGTAGATTTGCCATGGCAGAAGTTGGATCCAGGGGAATGGCTTGTGTTGTGCTATCGATAGCTTTTTGTTTATGGGTCTCTTTTTAATTTGGACGTCATCGTTAGACTTCTTAATGGGCCTTTTGAAACCCTTGAACGAAAGTACATCTCCTCCAGATAATTATAAATCTTTTATTCTTTTTAGCTAATAAATGGAAGAAAAAAATCTTTAGATTTTATTCCTCAATGAAATGTTATCATAAATATTTTAATCTAGATGAATATATATAATAAATGTAAAAACACGAATGAATTACAATTTCATATTAAATTAATTGTTGCAATATCATTATTTAATTAAATATTAAATTTAATTGAAAATTCATAAGAAAAAGTAAAAATAGCTCAAATTATTTAAAATCAATATTTTTTTTGAAAATAAGTTAATTATTTCAAACTTAAATTATGTTTTTAAATATTTAAATAGAGTATTTATGTGTAGTGAAGAAATAAGTTAATCGAGTATTCATGTTTTGGGTGACTAGCTATTTTTCAAAAATTCATTTTGAAATAATACACTAGATTAAATAAGACATTTATAACTAAATTTGATATTTGAACTATTTTCATTTATGTTTATTCATAAATGATTTTTATGAATAATAATTTTTTTATTAACTTGTCTATCTGTTATATATAATGTTTTTATTTAAATATATGAAAAATATCCATTAAAATGAAAATAGTATAAAATTTATTAATCAGATTATTTTAATTAAATTATAAGATAATAATATCCATTAAAAAAACTAAATTTGATACTGCGTGAATAAAGTCAATAAAAAAAATAAAATTGGCCAGAGTCTTCCTCAGAGCTTAGTCTATGCCATCGCGGAAGTTCTCCCACCGTCAGCTCTTCCATCTCCTCCACCGCCGCTGCAAGAGCCTCCGCCACCTCAAGGCCATCCATGCCCAGGCTACCGTCCACGGCCTTACCTCTCTCTATGGCTCCCCCGTCCTCGCCAAGCTCCTCTACAGGCTCACCCTCCTCCTCCCCACCGCCATCAACCACAGTGCCTCCCTCCCTGCCGCTGCAAACTCCGCTGCCGAATACGCCCTCTCCCTCTTCCACGCCATCCCCTTCCCATCTTCCTTCCCATTCAACCTCCTCATGCGTGTCCACACCCTTCTCTCCTCTCCCCTCTCCGCTCTCGTCCTCTTTGCCTGCATGCGCCGCTCCGCGGTGCCCCCCGACTCCCACACCTTCCCCTTCGCCCTCAAGGCCTGCACCCGCCTCCACCACCCCGCCCTCGGTCGCGCCCTCCACTGCCAAGCGCTCGTGTTCGGCTTCGCTGACGACCTCTACGTCCGCAACACTTTGATCAGCACCTATTCTTCTTGCTACTCGATGCCCGAAGCAAGGACTATCTTCGACGAGTGCCCCTCGGTTCGCGATGTCACGTCCTATAATATTTTGATGGATGGATATCTCAAAGCCGGCGAAGTTGAGCACGCGCGCAACCTGTTCGACAGAATGCCTGAAAGGGATGTAGTCTCGTGGGGTACGCTTTTGGCTGGATACACGCAGATGGATGATTTCGAGGCTGCAGTTATGCTCTTTGACCGGATGCTCGCTATAGGAGAGAAGCCTGATGATGTTGCTTTGGTCTCTGTATTGTCTTGCTGTGCTCAGTTAGGAAACTTGGACAAAGGAGAAGGCATCCATGAGTACATCAAGAACAACAGGGCTAAACTTAATGTCTATCTTTCCACGGCCCTGATCGACATGTATGCTAAGTGTGGCTGCGTTGGCGTTGCTTTGGAGATTTTCGAGTCAACACCGTGGAAGAATTTGTTCACATGGAATGCTATTATTGTCGGTCTAGCTATGCATGGTAATGGTAAGAAGTCGCTCGAGTACTTCAATAGGATGAGTGATGTTGGTGTTCAGCCGGATGGAGTGACCTGCTTAGGCGTATTGGTGGCTTGTAGCCATGCAGGACTTGTTGAAATGGCCCGGAGTTTCTTCTGCAAGATGGAGAGTAGCTATGGCGTTGAGCGTGAGCTCAAGCATTATGGTTGTATGGCAGATTTACTTGGTCGAGCTGGGTTGATAAAGGAAGCCATGGAAATGATCAAAGGGATGCCAATGAAACCTGATGCATATGTTTGGGGAGGTATCCTGGCAGGCTGTCGGATACATGGGAATATAGAGATTGCTGAGATTGCAGCAGAACATCTACTGGAACTGGATCCAGATAACAGTGGGATATTCTCGAGTATGGCTGACATATATGCTAATAATAGGAGATGGGAGGATGTCGGGTGGATTAGGAAATTGATGAGTGAAAAGGGAGTGAAAATGAACATTGCTTGTAGTTCAATTTAGGTGGATGATGTCAGCCATGTAGTTAAATCAGAGCCGGCTGGAGATAACTGTTGAGACTTGAGAGAACAACAAGTTATGGTTATAGAACTTGGTGGATAGTCAAGTTAATTTACTGCATGCTGACAATACACGGGTAAAAAAAAAACATTCTTGGAAATTATGTTGCTTCCTCATTACTTATTACCTAACTATTTATCTAGCAACTTCCTGATTACTGTATTATTTTCCTTATAAGATCTCCATATACTTTAAAGTTGATCAAATTTCAGTTTACTAAAATCTTTATTCTAGATTGCTATGGTATGAGAGTGCATGGATCCCCCCTTTCATAGGATTTGTTCATCAAAAATCATATTTGTTAGATGATCCTTAGGAAAGACCTAGATTTCCTATTACATAATAATGAATATGATGAATGTAGTTGGAATCCCTGAGAAAAACTCTTAAATACTTTGGGTCCTGCAAACATGGAAAAAGCTTTATAGAAAATTTGTTCTGAATAGTTTGCACTTATTAATGCTAGCATGCTCTAAATTCCATTATATAGCTGCACTTAGGGCACAAGAAATATTGAGGAATGATTCATGTATAATTGCAAAACACTATCAATACAACAATTCCAAATAAGTGGCATTGCACTTTCTTTCCCATTTTATGTTGTATTCTTTCTACTATTCCAAACAAGTATTACACCCTAATTTTGATCATATAGCTAATTCTGATTTAGTTCTATTGATTTATAAGCCTTGATAGATAGGTATATGGTCAACTTGTGTTAGCATTTAGCAATGGTACTTTTATTGTGCTGGACTGCGAAAAGTGGTATTAGAGGGAACCTAGTCCTATATTGGGCGAGTGGAACCAATGTGAAATATTTGCGTGGGGCGGTGAAGATGCTATTGGGCTTCACAAATATTCAGCTTTTCTTCATGATTATGAGTTAAACATTGTGCATATATCAACTTCCCTGGAAGGGAGATATAGATACATACGACAACTTTAGTTATCTTGCTTGTTCTATCTAGATTTGTTCTTTTATGAAGGCATGAAGCATCCTTTAAAACCCATCCCCGTCATTTTGGCACTAGAAGTGCCCTTCAAATTTATATGAACTCCAAGATCTCAGAGAACACTCAGCTAGCTGAAGGTTATGTACATTAACCTTCAAACCTTAGGACAGTATTTGACCACGTTCCCCAAGAGCAAACTTCTACATTGACCTTCAAACCTTAGGACAGTATTGGACCACATTAGCCAAGGAAAAACTTCTCAGGTTTGGTTCAGAGTTTTCATTGACATTGAGCACCTTTCACCTGAAACTATTGAGGATTTAGCTACACAAGTTTGGGCTGTCGATGGAGTCATCATGTAGTTGGTCCTGGTGCAATCCCGTACATCTACGTTGATAACCACAATTTCTCCGTTGATGCTTTACCTTGGCAACATTTTGCTGGCTCTTCCGTAGTTGCTCCACCTTGAGTGACTAACTTTATAGCTCTACTTGTTTTGAGATAGAGACAGCGTGTCACAAAAGACCTGAATGGACACCCTGAAGAGGAAGATCTAAGAAAGAAGCGAATGGAATGGGGGGAGAAGCATTTGCTAGCCATGCCCATTGTATCAGGCAGATGGAAAATGACCAGGCTAGTAAGTCATCATTTCAACCAATCGTGATTACTTTTTAGCTGTATCTTTTTTGTTTATCATGATATTTGATTTGATGTCAGGATAACCCATAGGATGATTCAGATGTAACCAAATGGCTTTCTTATGCAGCTATCCTATATAAGCTAAGAACTCAATCGTTCACAAGTTTGCCAAACCATCTGAGTCGTAAGGAATCTCAAACCCAAATGTCTTTCTTCTCCTTAAGGAAACTCTACATTTGGCTTTACTCTGGAATGAATTTGCTTTCCAGAACTCTGGCTAGTGTTATTTTTCTCTTAATCTTTTCTTTTTGTCTAACAGTGCACAGAGCATCCTGCGGGATATTATGTGAAGTGTAGCTGTTGAAGCTTTAGGGCAGAGTTTAGCAAATTTTCTATGGCTGCCTTCTATTCTAGTTGCACAAGTAGATGACGTTTGATCCTTAGTCATGATGCATTTGTACAATTTTTCTTCACATGGAATGATAAATCAGGGATACTGTTGCTGAGGCTGCCCATATGAATGCTTCCTATTCCTATTGTATTTCGGTGATCGGTAGAAAATTTTCATGGATGGGACTGGCCATTCATAGGATTAGTTGAGCCTAACACTTGGATACATGATGCTAAGTAAAAAAAACAGAAAAAAAAGACAGATGAAAGAAAATTTTGTAAGCAATACAGTTGGTTGTCTCGAACATGTAAGCCCTCAATAACAAGCATCTTTACATCAATTGGATCTAAACTTTTTTTTTAAAGGGAAAAAATCTACATAACTCTTTAATATTATTTTTTATCTTAGTTTATCAAAACGCAGCATTCAAAATTTGATATTTCTCAAAACACATATCATGATTTAAAAATTACTAAATGACACATTTATTTTTTTCATTACTCCTTTGCTAAAATTTAAAATTGTGATGCTAATTTAAAAAATAAGCATCAATCAATATCATTATAGTTCTAAATTTTTGAACACCATGTGAGATTCGAAAGTAAAGTTGTATCCCTTTTTTACGTTCTCAAAATTATTTTTTTTACTTAATATTTTGTTTTTAGAATTTTAAATCACATAGGTTCATCAATGAATTTCAGTCAAAATTCATTTTATGCCTTAAAGTTTAATTTCAAAGTCTTTGTAGTTATATACAATATAATTTTTAAACATTCAACTTACGTGACAATTGACACAATTATAATTTTACTTCACGTAGGAGGTTCAAAATTAATATTGCATATCATATTTATTTTCTTTATACTTTTCTCTTGTATTTTATATCTAGGTTTCATAATTTCAAATCTTCTATTTTGATTAAAATATATTGACGTCTTAGTCAGTCTTGATTGGACTCAATCTAAATTTAATATATTTTTACGATGCTCCTTAGTTTCATTGTGGTTAAAAGTTCAATTTTAAAGATATTTTAGTATTGTACAATCATGATAATATTCAAATGACACATTAAAGGTTCTGAATTTTTAACAAGTTGTACACAACTAAGATGTCCTTAAAGTAGAACTTTTTGTCACAATAAAACTAAAGGGTACGATAAAAATATATCAAATTTAAATTGGATCTAATCAGACTTGATTAAAATCATCAAAAGATTTTGGCTAAAAATTATTAATGGATATAGATAATATGAAATTATGAAATATATACATAGAGTGGGGAAAAAATATAGAGAAAGTAGATATAGTATACAACTTTGGTTCTAAGTCATTTCCGTAAAGTTATAGATATGTGTCAATTAGTACAGAAGTTAAATTTAAAAAATATATTGTATATGACTAAGAATTTTGAAACTGAGATTCATAGCACAGTTGGACTCTTGATCAATATTGTAAAAATTTATCAGATTTGAATTGAGTTTAATTAGCTATCAATGAGTTTGAGTCAAAATTTATTGATAAATCTAGATGATTTAAAATTTTAAAATAGAATATGAAGCGGAAGAAGGGAGTTTTAAGATTATAAAAAAGAGAATGTAACTTTGTTTCTGAATCTTATACAATCTTCAAAAGTTTAAAATCCTAATAATATTAATTGCGATGTTAATTTTAAAAAATCAGTTCCATATTAGTATTAATTTTTAAAAATTAATATTATAGAATTTTAGATTTTAACAAAGGGATAATATAGTAAATAAGTGCTCTTTTTGTTAATTCTCAGATAAAAAAATATCAAATTTTGAATGCATAATTTAGTAAATTACCGTAGAAAAGAAAGTGTTATTAAAGAATAAGCTCTGAATATTATGTTACTGAGCAAGCACACCTACTCACTTTATTAACCAACGTGGTAAAGAATATTTGGGGATTCCTAATTCGATACACTAATCGTTGTTGTCCTTTTTTTTTCCCATCTGAACAGCTCATGCACAGCAGCAACGTAGTAGAACTGATGATGCCA
>JBAMHZ010437125.1:0-10362 GCA_037177395.1 Alpinia galanga | reverse complement strand
GTATGGTAGTGCTTGAGTTGTCGTGAATCAGACATGATTACTTAATCAAACAAGATAGATCAAGCAAAAGAAATCAAAAGGATCTCAGTGGCACACACTATATATTTTCATACCAGATTTTCTCTGAGAAAAGTGTCAACAGTTGTTCCAGCATGCATTATTGCATTGGCACATATTGTCGCACTGTGGCACACACTGTTTCTCATTTCCACTGACTGCTTTATCGTTTTAAGAATCAAAAGGTCAGACCTATCAACAAGACATAATGATATCAATTTGCACATGAATGGACGAACATCACAATGACATCAATAATGAAAAATGTCTAAGTGTTACCTATTCTGACTATATAAGAATTGTAGAGTCAATTGAATGGATGTTTCCCCAGATAATATTCCTTTTATCTTTGCAAGCCTCTCATTATGTGTGGTGTCTACTTCATTGATATTTTCTGCAGTCCCATTAGCAGCATGTGATTCTTCAATCATGTGAACATCCTCTGCACCTGCACCTGCACTAGCATTCCCATTCTGTAAATTTTGAGTGGATGATACTTGATCAGGGCTTATATGCTCAATAGCTTGAGATTTGGAGCCTGATAAACGGTTCACAACATTTAATAGGAATGCTTGGTGTTCATTTTCCACGAGATCGAAAGCTATCTGAAATGCAAGAAGTGCATCCTCCTATACAGAAAAATAAATCACAATGTCATATTTGCAACGAAGGAAAAAAAACATTATAACTAAATACCTTGTTCCCTGACAGCAACCGCTCCAAAATGGTCACAACAGCTTCTGGTTCATTCAAAAACATAAGACACTGGCAAATGCTTAAATAATCAGGAGAATCCAACCTCTGATATATCTTGATGAGCAGACGAAGAACCTGCCAGGGTAAAAAAAAACAATTAGATAACTTGTCCCATATCCATTCGAGCAGTGCATTGTCACCTGAAATTCAAAATAATCTCAAGATTTTTGTTATTCAATAGATCAGAATTTGTGTTCACAGCAAATCAATTCTCATATGGGGAAAAAAAGTATTCCCTCTTTGTTTATGCTGAAGCAATTAATTTTCTTGTCAAATGAGTGCAAAACAGATACGTGCATCTTGCAGCAAAGGTCATATATTTATTACAGTCAGAAGGTACTATACTTCAAGCCACCATGCAAAATGACAGGAGTTTTTTCATAACTAATCAATCTATCAAATTAAGTGCCAGAGCCTCTCATACATGATTTCGTGCTAGAAGAATTGTGAAAGCAATCCAAGAAGGTTGATCATAAACAACAAATTTCCAGTTAAAGCTTTACATTTCCAGTTAAAGCTTCACAGTTCACACCAGAAACAAAATGATATAGCTTTCTAAAAGATTTTCATGTCAAAATTCAACAAAAGAACCAATATGAAACATTATGGAACAGAATGTGCTCCTAGGATTCTACAAAATCATTAAACAGCATATTGAATGTAGTTAAGCTCATGTGTGTGTATCAGGACTAGATAAACCAGAACAAATTTTTTTTAAACCATGTTTGTCAATTTAAATTTGCATACGCTTATTTGCATATTGTCTCTCTGAAAATTTATATTATTAAAACAGTATTTTTCTTATCAGCATTAATGTGTTAATGCCACCTATATGAGGCCGGCTATATGATCTTCTCTCTCCATTGAACTCAATGCCATACTACATCATAACATAACTTGAAATATTCAGATGTCTCAAATAATTTTTTTTAATACATTTAGAAATTCCTTTGAACTCCCACTGCCACTTACACCTTCAGCTCAATTAAGTCAACTTATCTAACTATGTATTGACAGCCCTTGGACATGTTCATGCCATCTTAATCTATTTTTTTCCTCATTTTATCATTTATTAGCGCTTCACATAATTATTCTAGTGTAGCATTTTTATTTAATATTTCTTTTACCAAAGTATGGAAAAAATGAACCTCATAAAATAGCATCAGATTGCAAATTCAGCACAAATTTAGAATCAAACTCACAGATATGTTATTGTAAGCGCATGAATGAGCTTATTACAAACTTAATGTACAAGGATAACATTACCTCACAGCGGTATTCTCTGTGATTGACAAATGAATGTGAAAGCGTTATGCAATATGAAAGTGCACAATGAACATTGTCACTTTGGGCAATTGCTTCTTCAAGCTTGTCTAATCTCCTACATTCAATTGACATTCCCATGGCTTGCTGATATTTGCCATCTGAAATGCACCTGAATCAACAAAATGTGTTAATGATTTAATAATAGACAGTAATAAACAAACATCACATGTGCAAAATTTCCTCACATACTTGTCAAGCATCCTTTCCACTATGGCCTCCAACCTTGGATCCATTTGCAATTCATCTTTACTTGTTTTTGTGGCTTTAGACTTAAGAGCAGCATACTCATCTAGTGCTTTGGCTAAAAGAACAACAATCTAAATCAGACCTGGAAACAATTGGATGAGAAAAATGCAATCTAATCATTTGGCTAGAATCATATACCTAACAGAGTATGGGCATAATCAGAATCTTCTGATACGTCAAACAAGGATCCAGCACCAAGGGCATAAGACAATGAGTCATTAAGCTCTCCGAGATAGTAGAACACCTTACCAGGAAAACCAAATAAGAACAACTAAAAGGGGGGAAAACTAAAATGACAAAAGTTAAAAGTCAGTAGCAACAAACACTTTGGCACCAAAATTTAATTTGTAATGCAACAAAGACGACGTCAAAATTTAACTTCTTAAAAAAAATAAAGAAAAATGGATCACAGCATTACCTTAGAGACAACCAATGCAGCTAGTTGCCTCTGATCAAACTCCTCATCTTCGTATAAACTTTCACTGAAACATATGATGCCAACTGAGTGATACCGTTCGCAAAATTTAGCATTAAAGAAACCAAACCACGGTAGGGAATTATTTCTTGACAACTAACTATCCTCTAAGTCGCATAACAATCACACACTTCCAAGCTCAAATGCGGTTCATAAGCATCCGATAATTTAAAAAAGAAACACGAAAACCAGAATACCAAATTCGACCAATTGTCAAAGGAACAAAAATTAGGTTTTGGAAGCCCCCATAGCACCTTCCCTGATCACACCCTCCGGCAACTTTCTGAAGATTCAAAAAAAATCCAAAAACACCAAGTTTCAAAAATAAGTAAAGGACAAACCTGACGGAACCACCAAATCTGTAACCCATACCAAAGCCCTAACCATGACATGAGCGTCCCGAGAAGGAAAAGAAAAATCAAGAGCAAAAGACAGAATGAGGGAGAAAACAGCACGAGGAGGCTCACATGGTGGGCACGCTAGTGGAGATCTCGGGCCAGAAAAGGTGGACGAGGGAGTTGAGCTTGTCGAGGGCGTGAAGCTTCAGCGCCGGGTGCGGCTCGTGGAGCATCGCAATAAGGCTGCTCGCGGAGCTCACCACCGCCATCTCCGGTCCTTCCGATCGCTAATCGCCGCCGGAACACCGGTGCCGTCGTAGATCGCAGAGGAAGAGAGCAATCGCTTTTACTTGGAGAGACGGCAACCTAATGAGAAGAGAAACTGCGTTGATCTGCCTCTATATATAGAGAGAGACATTAAACACTCTTAAATAAATAATGAATACGATAATATTCAGAAAAAATATATATTTAAAAATACAATAAATTATAATCTTGATCCAGAAATATATATATATCTAGTATACATAATTGATCTCCTACTATTCCTCTGTCGATCCCCAAATTAAATTTTAGTAGAACCATGATCCAAATTTTAACTATAGTTGAACGGACTTTCAGCTATAGTCAGGCTGGAATCCATCTGTAGTCAGACCGAAATTTGGTCATGGTCAAGTCTGAATCGGAGTCTGATTTGATAGAGATTGGATTTCTATTGTAATTTGGTCGGAATCTGGTTAATCGTAATCGCCAATGATAAATTTTAGCTGAATTATGACCATTAGCAACACAATCACTAACGACTACAATTCGCCCGACATGATCGCTAGTGGCCAGATATCAATTTTTATGATTTGATTAGATTCTGGTCACAATCGAGCGATATTGATATATCCTAGGATTCAAAAATTGACCTATAATATTATCATCATCAACACTAGACGGCTAATATTATACACAGTTGGATAGGAGATCGCTTCGAATTTAAAATCTTTGTGTTATATATATATCTTTTCAAAACAAAATAGCTCGATTAAATAGGCTTATTTTTAATAACATAAATGATTTTAATTTTCTATAGTCAAATCTTCTCAAATAAAAGAAAATTTATTTTAGAGACGTTCATTTTACTCCCTAAGTTTTAAAATAGTCTAGACAATATGGAGAACTAGATTGATATGATTTTTAATGATAAAGATTAAGGGCTCAAAGGAATGATTTTTTTAATAAAAAAATCAACCGTATTATAATTGATCATTTTCGACATTAAATTTTTGACATTTTCATTTAGATAATATATATGTGAATGAGAACGATAGTGATAAAATTATTATTATGTAATGTAAAGATCATATATATAATAAAGTGAAATAAAACGGAATACAATAAATTTTTCTTTACAATTCTATTGATGATAATTTTATGTATTAGACTATTTTTTTTATTTGTATTTAAATCTCGAAGATGATGAAGCTACTTGTTGAACATGATTTAACATGATCAAATTAATTGATTTAGTGTTTCAACATTTGCTAAAAATGAGAGAAGGATGAAATGAAATAAGACATCCAAAGAACCACAAAGACAATTAATGGTAATTGAAAGAAGATATATTACATAGAAAAAAATGCAATTCAAGAGACTTAAAGACCTAGGGGGAAGATAATCTTGGTGGCAAAGTAAATTGTGATAAGTAAAAAAAATATAAAATTGTCACATTAGTAATTCTTCACCGCTATTTCTACATGTGCAAAAGAGTAAATCAAAATGTCAAGTGACCAATGTAAAAATGCAAAGTCATCAATAGTTTGACGGTGAAACTCAGAAATCAACCTTTTACCTTTTCAAACTTTAATACAGCTGCGTTGATCATCTGAATTAACCTGGTGGTAAAGTAAATAGTGATAAGTAAGCTTTGAGAGCTGAAAGACTTACATTATTAGGAGATTATAGGTTGAAGGAATTAGAAAAACAATCAATTGACGGTGGAAACCCAACGACGAACTAGCAAAATAACAAGTGAAACTAGAAAAAAAAATGTATGCCGGTATACTTAGACTTATGTTAGAAGCCAAAAGTCATCACAAATATGTTTAGTTAGGGTTCATTGCTAGTTGCTACAACAAAGCCCAGTTGTCTGATGCAAGGTCGTCAAGGAACATCAAACATGAGCTTGAAGAAATCACAATATATTCGACTCTATCCAACCTCATCCATCCCAAAATTCGACAAACATCAAAAGTAGCCATAATGTTTCTGAAGAAACCACCCAAAGAAAAGAAAAACACAATAGTCTTTATATATTCCCATTCGATAACAATCTACCAAAAGGTTGTATAAAAGAAAAAAAATACATATATACACACAAAACCCACAGGAAAAAAAGGAAGCTATGCATTCAAGTTCTACATGTACTGAGCAATTCTCTCAACAAAGGAAAAAAAATATCAAACATATGTCCTATGTCGATGGTTTGTGGAAGTATTACACGAAAAGCTTCAGCAATGAAATCGAATCACGATGCAGGATAGATCATCTTTACTCTTCCTCTTCAAGGCCTCGGCAGTTAGTCGCTTTGCAGCAGCCTTAGGGTTCTTTATATGTTTTACAATATCAACAGCTTCTTGGTTCTTCATAACCTATGTAGAGAGACAAAAACCAAAGAAAGTCTACCAAATATCATGACACTATGTATGAAACAGAACAATAACTACGGAAGGTGAGAGTGGATTTCTAGGCATTAGACCCCAGTTTACTATAAAGTTGCATAACTACATGAGTGATTTTCGTGAAGTCATAAGATTACTATGTAAAAGATCCGAACTGCAGGAACAGTTTCTGAGCCACTAACCTTCCACAATCCATCACTTGCAAGTATAACAAACTCTATTGATGAGTCTATTGGCACATGCCTCACATCAGGTTCTGAACTTAAGTGTGCCTTGAGGCTTTGATCGCCAAAAGCTCTTGCTACTGCAAGTTGACCATTTACTCGAGGAACATCACCTATTCAAGCAGAGTTACAGAACAATCACCTCAGTGTTAATGTTCATATATCTATATTTCTGTCAACTGAAACTCGAGAGTATTAAAAGGGAGAATGTACCTGGAAAAAGTGTCACGAAGCCACCTTGCTGTTCAATCCTACTTCGCTCAGCATCAGGCTCATGGTCAACTGACAATTGATTAGCAGCACCTCTTTCACATACAACAGCTCTTGAGTCACCTATGTTTGCTATCCACAAATCTTTACCATCAATAACTATCGCCGTAACTGCTGTTGAACCCCCTGGCCCTAACTGCTTTGAATTTTCAAGAATCCATTTATTCGTGGAGCAGTATGCATTTTTTATTGCTGAATGAGGGTCTTGCCAGAATGATGACTGCAGTAATGATAAATTAATCAACAATTATCATTCTAAAGAATTTGGGATATGAAAAATCCCAATTCTTGAAAGTAGGTACAATCTGAAAGTAGAAGAAACTCAGGAGTTGTCTGTAACTATCACAAGAGTGGTTGCCCCGTACACTTTCTTTCATATGAGTAGGATAATTAAGGTACATTTAGGAAGCAAAGGTGGTGGAAGAGGAAGTGAAAAAAAAAAAAAAACCTCTTTTATTATATTGTCAAAAAGGTTGGCTTTCAGGTAGCTGGGGACCCTGTCCCCCATATGACCATCAAAAATTGCAAACAGACCAAGCTCATGACCACACTCATATCTATATTGTGCCACATGATAGTCTTCCATTTCATGACCTGATCTCCCTTCCACCAAGTGGAATCCATGCAAGATTTTATTGCTTGACAACTTACTCCTCCCTTTCCCAGAATTTGTAGATGATTTATCCAGGCATGCCACACTCTTCAGCAAATAAATATGAAAAATGTTAGCAAAAGACATCGGTGCAATTTATTCAACTAAACGTAAATTGGAGGGCTCAGAGTGATAAAGACATAATTAGCATTTTTCAGTAATGAATAATATGCTTTTTCATGATCCACAGGGAATAGCATGGAAATGGATAAGCGCAAATTCAAATGAAATGGTACAAGTTCTGTTGAACAGCTACAATCATACGCATAGTGTCAAGAAAATGTCCAACACAAACAGTAATGATTGATAACGTAAAACTTTAACCAAGTTAGGGTCCGTTGAAGATCAAATCTCAAAAATATGTAATCCCGGCATCGACATATGACTTAATGTCATAGCTTAATATCCAGGAGACTCTGACGGCATACCTATTTTCCCTGCTTTGTGTAGCGCTTTAATGTTAGATGAATCTAGCAATGCAACATTCATTCTAGCACATCCATTTTTCTAGATTTGTAAAGAAAATTGCAGCCTAAATTCTCATGACTCTGCAGATGGCAGTTCAGAAGTTGCACAGAAATCCTTGAAATACGTTCTGTGCAGTAATCCAAGAAAATTACCTGGTTCTCCTAATAGCAACTGAATGCTCAAAGAATTAGAATCAAAATGGTTACCTTACAATTTCATGCTCTGCTATCGGCCAGGTAGTCAGCACATGCATTATCATAATTTAGTCACATGAATACACCATACATTCAACTATTACAGGATGGCGATGATGCCCGAAACTTACCATTCAAAATCCTTAAGAAATAAAAAGTAGAAGGGGAGTAAAACAGACAGAATCACTAGCCAATTTTGTCATGGCCACAAAAAATCAAAAGATAACCAGTACCCTGTCAGCCACTTGATTATGCATCGTTATTCCAGCAAATACTCGTTTCTTCTAACAGTATAGCACAGAAAAGTTCCTTGTTTACTGAAGATTATGCAAATTCCAAACACTATTTCCTGCAGGAAATGTTCTCTGGAGCTATAAGGTCCCGTTTCAACAAAAAAAAGAAGGATTTTTCACGGAAAAAAACATGTTTTTTCATGCAATTATCACTAGCAGTACACGAATGAAAAAAAAAACCCCTAAATTGCTTTCAGCTGCACTAATAATACCATCCACAGAATATGAAAAAGGGGCAATTTGACGAGCAAAAAAAAAAAAAAAAAAAACAAAGCATCAACCTTGATGATGCTGGGGATGTTGATCCTAAATTGCTTTCAGCTGCACTAATAATACCATCCACAGAATATGAAAAGGGGGCAATTTGACGAGCAAAAAAAAAAAAAAATACAAACAAAGCATCAACCTTGATGATGCTGGGGATGCTGATCTTTATCATGGCGCCCGAATCGAAAAGCGCATCCGATCAACAACGATCGAATCGAAGAGGCGAACGCAAGAGCGCAGAGCTTCCAGTCAATAAAACCCGACAACGATCAACACGGGAAGAGAGAAATGGAAGGCAGGGAGCAAACAAAAAGATCAAAAGTCTTCTTTGAGTGTTTGATTTCCTGTATGGCTCCGCGTACGATTTCATCTTCCCGGAAGGTTCATCTCTTCTCTTCCCTTGACTTGCTCCACTTGCTGCAGTACTTCGACTACTATTTCACTTGTTAATCTAAACATGTTCAGTATTTTGTATTACACCCTTAGTTTCTCTTTCAAGTACAACATTTCAATTTGACCCTTGAATTTTGCCATTAACTTAATTTTAATTAAAAAAAACCCGCATTTTTTATCACTACAAATTGAAACAAAAAATATAAACTTTAAAGCAATCGAGAATCAAATTTAACTTTAAAAATTCAATAAATTTTTGAAAATGGTTCAAAAAAATTCAATATTAAAAGCACCAATTATTAAAATTGATTTTTTTTACAAAAAATCAAGGAGCAAAATACAATTAAAAAAAAAAGAAAACCAAATTGAAAATGGAGTTGACTTGTTCAAAGAATTCACAAACAATCACACAATTGAATGGATATTTTGCACATTTCTTTGTTTTAGTCAAAGCCAATTATGTGAGCCAAAATGTTTAAAAATGAGGACAAAGACTTGACCAAGTCAACCGCCAACTGTGTCCTAGTTGCAATCCATTTCATTAAGCCACTTGGAAAATGGAAGCAACGAGTCAAGTAAAAAAAAGATGAAAATGATGTATGAGCTTTGTTAGCCCCTATGGAAAGATGAAAACGCAAGTGACATTTGATAGAAAATGACGGTATATGAATTTTGCTAGACCATGGAAAAAAGATGAATGGATGTTGAGTCAATCAGAACAGAAACAGGGGAAAGGACAATATACAGATAACAAATTTAAAGAAATTGCAATTCAACACTCAAAAACCAATGAAGGATTTTAAAGCAAAGGAAAACTATGGCAAGGGAGACCAAAAAAAAACCCAACAAGATCGCACTGAGGCACTACAGTAACTGGGAGAAAGTGTCAAAGAGTTGAACGCACCTAATTTCATTTACTTCAATGACTTTTATAGGCAAGCTGTTTGAATACAGTAATGCCATTCATGTTGCGATCAGCCGAAGCATTCACGTAAGGAGACGAAATATTTTTTATAGTTCTTCGTCCGAGCTATAAAAATAAGCAGAGGGAGGAGGGATAGGGTTAGGTGTGCAAGAGGAGCATCTAAGCACTGGGATTTGACTTGTGAATACTTAGGAGACTTTTCGTGCGTAATTGTCTTTTGGATAGCAGGTCCAGAATTTAAAGATCTTGTTCCCAATTTACGGTGATAACAAAGTTCGAAGAAATCAATAAATTGCACTGTAAGAGTTTTATAAATTTATCTTCATTGGTACCAGAGCAGATGAAGTTTGCATGAATTTGTATTTATTTTCTTGTTGATTTCTCTGTTTATAATGTTCTCTGGGAAAGAAAATGTTCCTTGCAGAGAAGATAAACAATGTTTTTTATCGCATTAGTGCTCAAATGAGGAATGTATAGTGCTAGAGTAAGTGATCGGTATCCAAGTACATCGGGTTCGGTTCCTCATCGCAAGCGTGAGAATGCCCGAGCACAGGGTGCTCGGGTGTGCATGCACGAGCACGCGTTGACCAAGCACTGCGCTCAGCACCTCATCGCGAGTAGCGAGGAATGTGCGCCCGCCTGCGCATGCGCGCGAGGCTTGCCAACAGTGCTCGGCACCACGATCAGGCGCGAAGTGGGCACAATGGTCATCCGCCCCTCAGGTGACGGGCGTCCACCTCGGAACCTCATGCCAGCACACTCGCCTACCCGTGCACGCCCGCCCACCCGCGCGCGCCCTCCCGCATGCG
>JBAMHZ010437104.1:0-10365 GCA_037177395.1 Alpinia galanga | reverse complement strand
ATATAAAATGATCAAATTTAATTTCAACTTCATTTTCCCCACTTAATTATGCAATGAATTTGGTAACCGGGGTAGTTGTTGATTAGGGATAGTGTCTAGTCCGAAGTAATTATTGATAACCTTAGTTATTAATCTAAGATTATTAATAAAAATCTTATTTGGTTTAGGATTTAAGTGATTGCTAAGTAATGAAGGATATTTGATACGTCATACTATGTCAACAAAAAGGTTATAGATGTAGAAATTGAACAATCTCGGAGAAGCTTAGTTTTTCATTGATTCTTATAGTTATGAAATTTTTTTCCAAAATCATCATTCAATTTTTATCTTTGAGATAAAAATACTCTTATCAATTTAATAAATATCAATCAAATATATATAAATTATTAATATAATTAAAATTCCAATCGATCGATGGTTCTCGCCACCATTAGCCAACCGCTGGATGTCACCATCTGTTACCGGTCACCATCGGCCGCCGATCCCCGCAGGCCACCAGTAGCCACAGACCATCGATTGCTGCCGACGATCGGCGACAAAGCCAGTTCTAGAAATTCAGGACCCTGGGCGAAAAAAAAAGATCCTTTTAATAGTGAAATTTTTATTTTTGAAAAAAATTAAATTCCTTTCTATATTTTTTTTTTTTGAAAAAAGGATTGTGGACCCTAGACGAGGGCCCTAGCAGCCCTCCACCAGGGCCGGCTCTTATCGGCTACAGGTGACCGGTAGCCAATAGTCAGCAGTGATTGCCGATAACAATAATTATATTTTAGAGTAAATAAAATCTTATAATTAAATAAAGAATAATATAGTAAAATATTATACTATGTTATATTTTAAAATTTCTAAATAAATAAATTTTTATTAAATTATTTAGGATTGAACTAAGTTATATTTTATTTTTTATAATCTTAATTATGTGATTAATAATTATATAATTAAGATTATAAATGACTAGGAGACTCACTGTGCATGCTTTCGTAGTGGGCCGGACGAACCTTCAGAATTAATTAAATCAATAAAAATCTAAATATGTGAATTACGAATATAAAAAATAAAAAATAAAATAAAATGGCCGACTCACTTCTAAAAATTTTCAACTTCTCTATTGACAAAATGTAAAAAATGAGGCATGTTGACTCTTCATCACTTCAAAATGTCTCTAGTTCACACGTATCAAATCTCTCTTTATCAATTATTTTTTGTTAATCAGCATTTATTTATTCTTCGGGGAAATTATATCAATAAATTAGCAGGAGCTATAAGAATTCAAGGGAATCATCAAAAAATCTCACGCAGATTGGCTACAGTGCAAGGAGGGTTCTACAGTTAACCCTTAATTTTGTAGCTGAATCTGATGCATAATAATTAGGGAGCTGAACTCACTTTAAGAAAATCAACTACCTAAGGATATGAAGAAATTTCAACTAAATCCAACCTTTTGATAAAAACAAATAAATAGAAATAAAGAAGTGACGCCGAATAAAAAAACAAAAAATAAGAATTAAAATTTAATCCTCAACTCTCAGTCAGCCCAACATAATGCACGTGTTGATTTCCTACGCAGATAAGCCCTTGATGATCCTAGGAAAAGAATGATCATTTATGCATAGATAAGAAATCATTTTGTTGGGAGTTTGTGTTCCAATCTGTCTTAAGAAACAATATATGAAAGAACGATTCAAAAATGTTCAGACACTAGAATGTTTTCCCCCTACTGTTGCTGTTTCTGACCATTATTTAGAATCCAGCTTTGAGATGAAACTCAAAATGGTCTTCGATTGACTAGCTGATAAACAAGCTCTACTACTAATTTTTCTCCTTTTTCCCCTTTTTTTTTTGGGGGGTTCAGTGCTGTGAGGCGCCTTCGGTTGCCGAGGGCAATAGGTCTTCAAAGATCTATATTACCTAATCAATACCACGAGCACACAATCAGTTATTGTTACTAAAAAAAAAAGTGAAGCTTGATATAACACGACTAAAGCAATAATGTATTGACTCTGATCAGATCTCAGAATATATCTTGGTTTGAAATTATAATTCATGTGTTTGTTATGCTCTGAGAGTACAATAGATTAAAAGATTAACTAATCAAAGAAGTATTTGAGGTTAGTTTATAGCTCAAAGGAACATATAGCAGCTCTTACACAATGAAAGATTGTTCGCAAATGTTTGGTTCTACAATCCCAAAAATAAGTGAAATATGACAAGAATATATACGATGAAAGAATAGTTCAAAAATAGTCTTTTAAAAAAAAAGAAAAGGTATTAAATTATTGGCTAGATGTGTAGCTGTGATGGTATTTGGGTCAACCAGGTCTGTGCTGATCATGCGAGGATGGGATTGCAAGAACTTTGATTCAGTGTGTCATACATGTGTGGGTTGTGTTACAGCATGCATAAAATCATACAACGCAAGCCAAGGCCACTATACCTGTTGGAACTCAAGCTAAATGAAAATCTCAATCAATGTTACTACGGCAAAGACTAGAAAGAGAACTCCTCCAACATAAGCAATAACCTGAAAAAGGAAGAAGCAGGTGTTTAGTATATGTAGGATGTAATATCAGTATTGAACAAAGGTACAGTCATACAGCCTACAGTAATATATCTGTTTAATCGACATCTTGGCCTTGGGCCAGTCTAGGTGCCTACACGTGAGAAGTGTAAACCACACATGTCCTTGCTCTAATGAAGGATTGATAAAGTTGACTAGTTGACCATTTATTTTGAAAGCTGTAGTTGTTAGGAAATGAACAATCTGTATATATTTATTTTGTTATGGATGTTTACCGTGTGACTGTTGCTCACGTGTTTTAAAAATAAATGCTCATATGGTAATATTAGATATCAATAAAATAACAAAATTTGACTAGTAGACAATGTACAATAGATCCTTCCTCAGAACTCCGCATGGCGGAAGCTTCATGCATCGATTGCTCTTTATGTGATATTTTCACTTTTTGTGAGATTTGCTCTCAGTGTGAGCTTGTTTCTCATTTGTTTATATTTCAAAAGTTGGCAATCTTTCAATGCGCTTTTCTAGTTAATTCACAACATTTTTAAGGTGTATCTTTATTTTACTTGCCATTAACTTCTATCTTTGGTATAATATATATGCTCACTAGTAGGTGGTTGAGGCTATTTAAGATGAACAAAAAGATAAACTTTCCTTTCTTATAGAAAACTTGTATTGTAATAGTATATTAGACTGACATGCTTAACTGAACAGTTAACTCTAGAAAAAATGAACCAACAATTAATAGAATATTGGTTGACATCCACAGCCTAGATTTGTAAATTAGGGCATATTTTCATAGAACCAAAATCCGTTGTGATAGAATTTTAGGGGAAAAAAAAAGAAGTGTACCTTGTCAGAGACAAATGTCCCAAGAAAAGAACCCCCAAGAACTGCAAGCTGCAACCATGTAGCCTTGTTACATTTTTATCCGGTAACATATTGTTTGACAAGCCAGGAAGGAATCAAAAACATAACTCTGAACTTTCCAATCTAACATGACATGGCTATTCAAATTCCTCAAAGATTCATTTGCTCTTTAAGAAAATGCTATTCATTCAAGCTAGAAATAAACTGAAGACTACCATTTCAATATAAGAAAAACATCTTTATCTTACATATAGCCATTCGTCATTCCAGCAAGAAAAATATATTAATGTATGTCCATAAACAAAAATCTTCACCTCCGGGACTAGTGAATCCAATTGACAATGATAATTCTTTTGAAACTGTTTGTGTGCATTTGAGATGCCCGAATGGTAAATAGGTAGATGTTAGAAAAAAGATACACAAAAAATATCTCAATATATTTTTCTATTCCTATAATCGACAATTAAATGATTGTTGTGGTTCACATGCTGGTGCAATCGCTCAATATCACCAAAATTTGGCAGTCTGTCTAGTAAATCTGTTGCTAATTGTAAAATCTAATAGTTTAGGCACCTAAGTGATGCAAAAAGAACACAAGCACAAGAGTTTCCAAATTATATCATGTACTAACAAAGGCAAGTTCCATGAGTTATAACAAACAGAATAGATGAAAATTTTGTATATGATACAAACGGCCAGAAACCTCTAAATAAATAGAACTTTAGAAATCACAAGAATGATGAGGCATCCTGTAGATTAAAATAATTAATGAAAATTTTGCTTCAATCTCGTAGTACACGGAATTCCAAGAATAGAGCTCCATGCAGAATATAATGAATGTGAACCCTGAGTACATAGAAATTTGATGTAAACTTGAAAAATATAAGGAAATTTATTTCAAATCTTGTTTTATTACCAAAGTTGCAAAAGCATGGCCAACAAGTGCACCCCCTATGACACCTAGAGGTGAAGAAGCTGCTGCAAGTGCTGTAGAAGAGAGAATTCAACTGTCACCACTAACATCAAAACAAATTACTCAAACCGAAGTGAAGACATCAATATTCACCTATTGTGGAGAAAAATGACTTATCACCCCATTCAGCAACAAAAACCAAGATGAATGTGCTAATAACAGTACTGGCTGCAGCCATAATTCCTGCACCATCTCCTGAAAATTCTGAAATTGCTAATTCTGCCTGATTTAAAATTTGAAAGACAGATTAATTGACCGCATCAAACACTATTTTAGGATTAGTCAACTATATAATAACACCACAAGAACCATAAAAAAGCATCAGGTGCATAAACATCATACCAAAAATGACAGAATGTAAAGAAGATCACTTTGCAAAGTCAAATAAATTCTTTAAAAGTGATGCCTACAAGAAAATTGGCCACATATTGAAGTTTTCAGTAGCAGATGTGCAGGCATTAAAATGTATGAATGACAGTTCAGGCATTGAATAAAATTATAAAGATATTATAACATTCCGATGATTTGAGCAACATAGAAACATAAGGATATTAAGGAAATCAGAGATTTATTAAGTGGGGCTAATATGAAGCAACTAGATCTGAAAGAAAGGAATAAAATGAGTAATAGAGTGATGAACAAAAGGAAACTAGGTTAGGAACTGATTATAAACAAGAAAAAAGGGCACCAATGTGGGGCATTTGTAGAGAGCTCCATTGGTCTGACACAGATGAGGTTAGTCCATAGTTAATTGATATGGGAAATGGAAATTAAGAGATACCCCAACAATAGAAGGGCATAGATTGAAATAACAGAAGAAAGAGAACCTCATTACGTCAAGAAGTTTGCAACTTAAGCATTTGCATTTTGGAGAACTCACGTATACATTTTGTGAATTAACATCCAAGGATCAGTCTTAAAAACTGGAGAAATAAGTGAAACTCTAGCTGAAGAAGACTGAGTATATGTTGTAGAAACCAGAAAGCATCTCGGAAACTCAAGAATCCAGACTAGCCAATTTGAGTAGGAAATTTATAGAAAAAGGTAAAATATTTCTGGAAAATAATATATTCTGAAGAACCTCATTAGAGGGTAAGATGAGAAATATTTTCATCTAAATATGGAATCTTTTCTCTCATCAGAAAAGAAACTCTAGTAAGCATTATAACCAGCTCACTGCTCATATATTCATTATTTCATTTAAAGAAATCTTCTATAGATATGAAAAAGAATCTCATCATAAGAAAATTAATGGAAATACAATTCATTGAGAAACTTCACCTCCTTCTGTTCATCTGTGCTCTGTTGTCCATCATCTGAAGCGGCATCAAGCAATGTAGTGACCCCAAAATACACCTGAAATTACTTTTTAAGGCAATACTTGACATTCTGTAAATCACATTCAAGTATGTAGAGATGCATAAATGAAAAGAAAAAAAAAACATTGTCCCTTTATAAGCATAAGTTGATAATTACCAATAGGCAAACTGCAGCAAAATCATCAATTGGGAAATCAGTCCCACCGAACCTAAGCTAGTAGAGTAGTGTGAGTGGAAAAATCTGTAAGCTAACTTTCTAAAAGAATAGCAAAAAGAATTACCTAAAAGGAAGAGCGTCATCAATGTAATGAAATGTTCTGCCCAAAATGACAGAAACAATTGACATTGCCCTGTGAGATGCAACAAGGCAAAGTATTAATTTTTGAGCTAAACGACAAAACTCTTCACCAAAGGAGAATAAGTAACTTAAGGTTGACCACACACAATGCTCTGATAACAATGATAAGTAAACTGTACAGATACAAGCAGCTATTTGTGTGAGTTAAACAAAGACAGAAAAGCATAACTGTTTTAAACTAAATAACACTCTAACACCAGCTGCTGCAGTTTCCACAAGAACATGTAGTATAGAAACTACAGTTTCCTTGAAATTTGAAGATAAATCAAAAATACAATTTCCTTACTAAATATAATAAGTCTTCAACTACGATTTAAAAAAAAAAACAATAATACCTGCTGTTGTTTATGAACAGGGAAAAAAATACACTAAATAGGCACAAAATTTGCTTTTTGTATTGTTTGAATATTTAAAACAGCATAACAGAAAAAAATGAACAATAACAATAAATAAAAGAGACCATTTTTAAGGAAATATGTTATGAGTCATGTACTCACGCAAGTGCTCCAAATGTTCCTATAAAAACAATAACACCAGAGTTCCTAGCTGCCAGAAGAGCCTACAAAAAAACAATTATATAGTTAACTTATTCAAGCAAAAGTTTTATCATAGAGAGTAACAACTAACCATGGATTTTCACTGGCACACTACATTGGTCAGAATAAAGAGGTAAACAACTCCCACCAAAAGAGAGAGAGAGAGAGGTAATCAACAAACTTAATAAAGAAAATAAAATCTATGTGATAATGATAAATAAAAAATTCAAACACCCTGAAAAAATTCCACCTTGGCACAATGGCACAGTCCATAGTAAGTCTGTAAGCTTTTATTAGAAGTATAAAACATAACAAGAAATAGAAAACATTCTCATCAGAAGGTTACAATCACAACTATGTGAATATGAAAGAAAATTGTTTTGCACTATTAAACAATTTCAATTACTGATATTTACTTTTTCCTGAAAAAGTGTGACAGAGCTAGCATGTTTCTCAATCCAAAATTGACAGTTTGAAACTAAAGGAAGATTATAGGAGCTTTAGTTTCTGTTCTCTCATTTGTAGGCCATGTGGGAGCAAGCATGATCTTTCTCAGCAATAAGAAATAAACTAATGCATTGAGTTGAAGTATCTTACAGCAATAAAAAATGTTTTGTCACCCAGTTCTGAGAAAAAAATCAGCAAAAATGCCTGCATAAAGAGTTTGATAAAATATATAATTTTAAAGAAGGAAAAATTGACACACCATAAAAGAATCAGAACATTGAACAAACGGAATCATAGAAAGAAGTAAAACAAGAAAAATAAGAGAACAGGTATGAGCTTTACGAATATCTAATGGTACAACGTTAGATATTCCTGTTGAATTTTGAGAAGAATTGCACCTAGCAGTTGTTTCATTTTTCTAAAACCTGACGGCACTCATAAGAATTGCAGTGTATTCTTCTAGCCGCTTAATAAGAAGAATTGAGTAGACTTTTACGTTCACTCAAAATCCTTAAAAAAAATCTAGACAGGTTAAGTCATTTACTTTGGATTGGTTCAGATCAATGTTCCGTAGTACTATTGATTGAAAAAGTGGTACTAAAATGAACTCAAGCACAAAAAACAAGATTAGATATTTAAGAAAAACAAAATATGTCATACCGATGCAAATCCCGTACTGATGTCACCCAGATCTCCTAAATAAGTCATTGGCTGATGTCCAGCTAGTTCTGTCCCAGCAATTGCCTGCTGAGATGCTTGAAAGGTAAATAGACCAAGAAGAAATGTGAACTCCAGTGCTCTCCGAACATCAGAGACTGGATTTATGTTATGTTCGTACGACGGAACTTTGCAGCTCCGACCCTTCGCGGGGATGTCTCCAAGTACTTTCTCCATCAAATGGGAATGATGGGTGGAGTCTAGATCAGGTCTTCCGCTATAATCGTCGAATACCTGTTATCAACTTGATGAAATCATTTCAAAGTTTAACCGCGTAAGCTATTTAGTTCATCCTGGAAACAAGATCTCGAAATATATATATAAGGCCCTACCTCTCCATCTTCAGGAATCGGAAACTTCCCTGAACTTCTAGAAAATGTCGAGCGCCGGAGGGAGGAGCTGCGGTCGCAGCGAGGAAGCGCATGGCTGAATCGGCCGCTGCGAGGAACGGAAGCGAATGAGGGCGGACGGGGTAAGTCGGACAGGAAGAAGGGGGGAAGGAGAAGGCCTCTGGTGAAGTGGCAGCAGCAGGCCATCCCTACCGGCTACCCTCTTCGGGGAAGTGGATGATATAATCGTTTCCCTCCACCAGATGGAGGCGCTGATTCCCTGAAACTACCAAGGCGGGGCACAGCATTTCAGCCTTGGCCAAGCCGACACGTAAGACTATTTCGTAAAGTCGAATCCCGCCCCCCGGGTTGAGACGAGCTGGTTCGTTCTTTCAGGCAGTTGAACATGGCTGTGAGTTTCGCTCGATCATCTACGAGTGCCACTAACGACCACTTTACGCGCCACCGGCTGAAGAAGATTCGGCAGTGTGGGCGTAACCGCGGAAGGGACGGGAATTGAATCTCTCGGGTTTTGGGTGCGTCTCCTTGCAAAATGAGATTCGTTCACCTGAAAAGGCCGGATGATATGCATTTTGAAAAATAATATTTGAGATCATAAATACTTTTTATATTGTTATATGATTTTATTTACATAGAAATATTATCTTACATAATTCATCCATAAATATCTGTAAATACTTTTATCATTCATCGTTCGATCCCCTAGAATTTAAAGATTGAGTTATAGTACTCGCCTAATCGGACGATAAATGATAAATATGTTCACGTAAATTGTATAGAATATTATTCCTCAATATACTTAAATTAGTCTTTAGAAAGTCGTCAAAACAATTTTTTAAAAATATATTTTAATTTTTTTTAACTAACATTAGATAAAACTCAGGTTTAAGAATTTTTCATTTTGTCGAAAGAAAATATTATCGTTATTAAGTATCTGTCGCTGCATCATAACATAACGAATAAAAAAAAGTATTTATAATGTTTTAACGGAAGGAAATTACTAATTTAAACATGTTTATAAAAAAATAAATAGGCACGGTATAATTCATAATTAGGATATAGTCTTATCAAATTATTAAGATAATAAAATAAAGCTTATATAAATAATGACATAAACAAAATGATAACCTTAGTGCAGCGGAATAGCCGTCGATCTCACGTTATTAATAGATCCAAAATTATAACAAAAGAAGAAGGTAAGTCTTCCATAGAGTTTTGGAGTAATGACGTCGTAAGATCTTCCATACTAATAGGATATAAAGAGACTATTAGGATTTTTTTCCATCCTTATAAGAACCATGCCCTATACATAAATAACGTGTTAGATTCATTATCGGTCTATCATCAATAACGGATCCGAACTCTAACAAATTCTATACATTAAACCTCACATAAAATGAACCGAAATCCGTAAACCATCAAGTAATCACTTAATTTGAACCATACGACACAATCGAATGATTACAATAATAACATGTAAGTCCACCGACTTGAAAAATCAAATACAACAATCTCTCACTTTGGTTACAAGTGATTCTGTATGTAACATATAACTAAAATTCTTTAGTTGAGCTCATTTATTATGTCGTATTGAACAAAAACAATCTGGTCCAACAACTTCATTGATATAGGACTAAAGTGATTGTTGTTACTCTATATATAATCGGTAGCATGACCCATCGGTAATCACAATACCAATGTCATCAATGACATAGATCAAATGTAAATATATAGTATGAGAATTACATGAAATATGATCTGCACATGTCAATTTCCAAATGGTCCTTATGACTCAATAGAATCTGAATCATATTTACAACCAACTGATATTAAACGACATCAGTAAATCATGATCACAATCTTATAACTCAAAATAAAATTCTACATCACATTTATAAACATCATATGCAAACCGTATTAGTAAATCGTGATGTCCTTATACAGAGTGTCAAAGATAAAATATACTTGTATCTTCCTTTCTTAATGTGCACAGTAAATCAAAATATACATATTTCCTAATTATAGAGCCTTTTGAATAATAAAGTAATACATACTCCCACTGTATAGGTACTTCATCTATATAAAAAACCCTCGTTTTCAGCCCACATTGATAATGAATATAAAATCTATCCGAATATGTTCTATTAGTGCTTGACCATTCTGAACTATTTCCTTTAACCATCTAACACTTTATGTTGATGTGTAATGAAGTCGATTTGCCACTGTTGCTCTTGACATACAGTTTCATAGCTTTATTATCACAGTTGATTCCAAATA
>JBAMHZ010437094.1:0-10366 GCA_037177395.1 Alpinia galanga | reverse complement strand
TTATTCGACTCAACATTTATCATTTTTTTCTCAGTCAAGTCATTCTCATTGAATTTGACATTTTCCTTTTCTGTGCCAAGCCATTTCACTTTGGCTCAGCCATCTTTCTCTTGGATAAGCTACTTTCACGGAATCCAGTATTTTCCTCTTCCATGCTAAGTTGTTTTACTTTAGTTTGAGAATCTATATGACAGCCAGCCATTTTATTTTAGCTCAATGATTTGCTTGACGGCCAAGCCATTTTACTTGAGCTCGGAGATCTGTCTAACGACCGAACTGTTTTAATCTGACTCAGTTGATTTCTTTCCAAGCTAAGTCGATCTGACTTAGCTTAATAATTATAGTCTCAGTTGAGTCATTTTTATTCGACTCAATATTTCTTCCATCAAATCCAAATATTCGAGGTTGTTTTATTGACTTTGTTTAGTTATCATTCTTTATGTAATTCTATACTATAAAATAAAAATATAACGATATTATTAAATATCATTTTAGTGAGGAAACATGCATCTTATGTCCATATTTATTTACGAAAGAAAGAGGCATCTATTCAATTTTAGATGTACATATTTTCCTTTAAATAGGTGTGAAAGGGGGCGCTTGGTCAAATATTGTTTCCAGCTAGCAATTTTCACTAACTATATATATTAACTATTCTAATTATTTTCAAACCTGGCAAGTAGCAAATTAACATGATTCTCTCCTTATTTGGTCACTCGCCAAACAAAATTGGAAGAAAAAAACAACAAAAAAAACAAACCTCTCTGTCTACCTACTCCTATGAACTTTACTAAGACTCATTTCCACCTTGACCACTTGCCATTGGAAGAAGAAGAAAAAATAATAATAATAACAACAATAAGAAAATAATTTCTGTAGGGCAGTGACACATTCGAGTTTTCTAGACACAACCATCACGAAGGACAAAGCGAGCAGTGGGCTTGCCTCTCGATTAGTAGTGCACTCTCTCCTCCTACGCTGCGTTAGTTAAGTAATGTGTTGGCCTTAATCTCCAAATGGAGCAATTTCAGCTGAAAATACCATGCGACAAATTATTTTAACATCGGGTTTAATTATTGTTGAGGTCGACTATTTTTGTTTAGAATTGTTTGTTTATTATTAAATGGAGGGATTAGTATTCCTAAAGCCCAACTAAAACCCGATTAAAACCCATGCAAGAAGTAAGCAAGCATGCATGCATTTTTATTCATATGCATGATATGTGCCCTCTCTCTCTCTCTCTCTCTCTCTCTTCTCTCTTTTCTCTCCCACTGCCCGCATAAGAAGTCATATGTAGTATTTGGAAAGGAGTACGCGAAGCATAGAGAAGATTGCTTCGCTGCCCTATTCGATAAAAGGCTCGCGTTTCGTCCTACTCCACGCCGCTTCTCTCCCACGTCCTTGCATCGCCGCCGACCATTTTTGTCCTCGCGATCCCAATCGCTTGCTCAATTTGGCCAGGCGATGCATCGGCTGATCGTCTTCCTGGTAACCCCCTTCTTCCGGGCTTCGATCGTCGTGTAATTTGCTGCTTCAATTTTTTTTTCTGATCCTATTTATTTATTTTTATTTTCGTCCTGTCTTCTTTCTGCTCCCGGTTTGATCTTTTGTCATCGACGATTTCTCGATTTTGTTTCGTAAGGTTGGGTTTTTCTCAACTTCCATTTTTTTTTCGTGTGTTTTGGTCCTGTAAGGCCATCGGGGTATCAAGTTGTGCTGTGGTTTATCTGCATTGGGCAGGTACTGGTGGGGAGATTGTGGATTCGATCTTAATTGTGCTCCCTTCAGTCTCTTGTTTTGTTGTGAGATATATGCATGTGTTGGTCTGATGGTGATTATTGTCTGAGCAGTCGTCCTTTCTTGCCTTGCGGTTCATATGTCCTTTTGCATATACGATTCTTTTTCAATTAAATGGATGCAGTACATTGATTAAACGAGCGGTTTCCTCATCATCTCAATTTCCAACATGTATAGTCTTGTAAAACAGAGGATAAGAGATTTGATCGTACTCTGAAATTGATCTGTTGCCATTTGTTTTCCCCTTTTTAGTTCTGCATTTGTTTGCACTGGCTTGATTAGGCACGTGCTTCCACTTTGTGCTAATAATTCCACACCGCAGTTTCATACCATTTTGGATTCAATGACTTGTGAAGGTATAGCAACAGTTTCTCGGTTTTGTCCACTGTATCTGTCACAGAAATTTGTATAGTAATTTGTTAAGGCTTCGGGTCTCATTTAAGATTGATTTCTCAGAATGCTTAATTTTATGTATTTGTATGCTTATATACACTAGTTGGTCGCGTTTGTGCATTAGTGAGTTGAAGCTCTCTACCGAGAACGCTGATGTTAGGCACGCATTGTGAGAATCCAAGCCCTTCCCGTTGCAATATGGAGCTAGGAAACACTGTTCAAGACTATGATGATTTAGACAAGCTTCTTAGGGAGATACCAAATGCTACTACAGGAAATCATAACAATAGTCATCCGATTTGTAGCAGTGCCTTGCTCGGGTGTGAAACAAGCTCTGCATGTCAGCTTAAAAATCATTCTTCTTCAAGTAATTTGCGTGATTTGTTCAATACTCTTCACCCTGCAAAAGGCAATTGTAGCAACTCTTTGATTAAGGCACCATTCAGTCAGGATAATTCTCATAAGTACTATCGAACATTGGGTGTGAGTGTCAATCAAGATTCTCTCATATTGCCAGATGAACAATCCTTGACTTTGGCATTCCAGGATATAAGCTTTAAGGATATGACTTCAATTAAGTCAGATAATCTACATTTGGAAGGTAATCAAGTATCAGTTAATCACTCTTTGCCACTGGATGCAAATTATTCAGCACACTTAAATAACCTCTCTTCTGGACCTTTGTTGTTTGACAATCCAATTCTTGTGCCGCATGCTGTGCCCAGGGAAGTGCATCCGTCCAATTTGGTATCAGAAGATTATACTATTTTCCACATAAATCTTGAACCCAATATACACAGTAGAGCATTTGAACATAATGATCCGATCTTCTTTCAGCGCAATTGTCATCACCCAATGACTGTGTTAGGTGATCAAATAGCAGAGTGGCGAGATTTCCCAAATCGCTCTTCTTCCATGACTGTAAATCCTGGAATCCTCTCCTTTTCAATGCCTAATGTTCCTGTGCAGGGGCTTGAGTTTCCAGCCTCACAACTCCAGCAGCAATGCCACAGGGATTCGTCATGCTCAGATAGTATCTGTCATCAGCAACTAAGTCAATCAAGTATGCAGTGTCGCAATGTGGGGTATGATAGAACCTATAGAAGTAATCTTGAGTGCCATCATCAATGTCAAGCTGGACATTCTCAGAGAGGAGCAAACATGGAAACTTGGCTTTTGTCTGGCGATGAGCCACTACCAGGAGTTTACATGTCCATTCCTCTTCAAGCTGGACATCTTAGTTTAGATCCTTGTCAAAATGTTAATATGGCCAATGGAAGATATAATCAGTTGAATCCTTCTTTACTTAGAAGTGGTAACCTTGGTAGATACCATCTTAATGGATATTCTGGTCAGTGTGATAACTTTATGCTTCCCAACGGAATAAAAGAACCATCTAGTTGTCCATATAGTGATGGCATAAATTCCAATGGACATGGAGTTCTGGGCAGATTTGGTGAACAAAATTTTCCTGAAAAATTTCTAATAAAATTACCTGGAGGGAATTCATCTCTATTTTCTGAATCTAGTTCTAGTGGATGTAGTCAATTGACCACCCAATTTACTGACAACACTAGGAGGTATATGCCTAATACTAAGATGAGCTGCATATTTCAGTATAACCGTGCCCTAAACTTGAATATTCCGAGAATCCAAGGTTCCTTTGTTGAGAATTCCAATCAGAAAATGAAATCGTCATCACTGCATTTCAGAAGTTATTCATTAGACAATATCATTGATCAGTTACATTTGTTAGCTAAAGATCAGAATCACTGCCGTTCCTTGCAGAGCATATTTGATAAGGGGAAACCAGAAGATTTTGATAAAATATTTCTTGCACTCATCGACCATGTCGCTGAGCTAATGACAGATCAGTTTGGAAACTATTTTCTTCAGAAGCTTGTTGAGGTTTGTAATGAGCATCAAATAACACTCCTGATTTATAAAATTTCACTTAGTGATGGTGAACTCCTTCGAATCTCCTGCAATCAACATGGGTATGAGTCTTTTTTCTGTAGTTGATTCTGAATTCATAGATTCTCCATTGTGTGTCAATTTCTTTTCATTTTTTGACAATTGTAGAACTCGTGTCATACAAAAGATAATGGAAACTATGACAAACAAAGAGCAATACTCTATGATTGTTTCAGCCCTTAAACCTGATATTGTCTCTCTGATAAAGAACGCCAATGGTAGTCATGTTGCACAGCGTTGTTTGGAATACCTTTCACCAAGATTCAGAGAGGTAAACAAATTCTCCCTCTCTTGCGTGTCTGCTCTTTTTTCCTCTCTCACTACCACTTTTTAATTGTAATCTGACTGGTGCATATTTCTTATCAGTAATGTTAAAGGCTCATACTTACAAATTTAGAGTAGACACAAAGCAATATGGACAGGTCTGAAGACACCAATATATTCTTTTGTTGGATGAGTTGGATCACTTAAATGGTTGGATGAACACAACTTGTATTGCTATTGTTGTGCAGAAGACACAAAATGCTATGAACATGAAATGCAGTCTCACAAGCTATGTATTAAATGTGATATACACAATTTTTAATTATCATACGTCAACTAATTACAGGTCATGACTTCTCACTCATATTAACTTCGAAATCAAGAAAATAAATCAAAATCTAGTAGAAAAATTTGTCTAATAGAAAAAAAAAAATTTCACTTGTCAAGATACATTTATATGATAAACAAGTGCAGACTTAGCAAAAATTAATAATAATTTACCATATTGAAAATGATAATGTATAATTTCTGCAATCTATTTGAGGTGATAATCATGGGTCATCCAAGATTCTGTCATTTACACATCCAATAATCAATCATCCCTATTTTAACAGGTTGGATCATACTGTTTTCTTCCTATCCAAAGTATGAAACCAACTTATGGAGATGTTTACGTTGTAGTTATGACTATATATATCCAATCCGTATTAGGTACTGATGATTTTTCTGTTGTTGAAGAACCAAATACATATTTTCTGATATCTGTATTTATTCCTTAGATGGTTAATTTTGAAGTTTTTAATTATCCAATAATATCTTAAACTTATGTTGTTCAAGTTCTGTTAATTTTGCACTAACGTTTCCTAGTGAATAATGTATTTGAAATTATGCCAAAAATTTTCATCATATTTTAGTTCTCTTGGAATTTGTCTCCTAGCCACTTGATAGAGGAAGAATCAATCTTTCCTGATACAGTTGCATGGTCTCTTGGCCTGCAGAATTTTAATTATGCATTTGTTTATCAATGTAGTATCTAGTTCATCTTCTGCATGTGCCAAATTTTGTTCGGCGACTAACTTGAGTTCAAAGGTTCTGTAATAATTTCAATGCTTTTTCAATCTATAGCTTAAACCCCTGTTTGCATATCTATCAATTTAAATGTTTTTGAATCCTTTGGAGAAGTAACATAGGCGCTGCCTTTTTTTTTTGTTAGTAACATGAAACAAATTTCAATTTAACTAGTTGTAAATTGATATTGTTCACTTTTTGTTTACATGTATATTGAGACTTCTCTCCTTGTAGTTCCTTTTTGAACCTGCAATTGCTAACTGCATTGAGCTAGCAAGAGATCGTCAAGGTTGTTGTGTGCTTCAGAAGTGCTTGAGTGAGTTGGATGGTGAGCAGAAAATCCAATTAGTTTCCAAGCTCGCTTCTGAAGCTTGTGCCCTTTCCAAAGATCCTTATGGGTATAATTATATTTACCTTCATTTATTTTTTATTTTTTATTTTCTTTGAATAGTTTTGAAAGTATGATGCACTTGTGCATACCTTAATGTTCAGTTGTCTATGATTTTCTTTATATGTAACAAGAATTTTTTTTGTTACCCATAGATTTAGAAATTGAAGAGGAGCCTTGGCACAATAGTAAAGTTATTATTTTGTGACCTAGAGGTCACGGGTTCAAATCCTAGAAATAGCCTTTTGCAAAAAAAAAAAAAAAAAAAAAAATAAAGCTGCGTCCCATGGATTCTTTCCCGGGACTCCATACGGCGGGAGCTTCGTGCACCGGACTGCCCTTTATAGATTCAGAAATTGCTGCAAAATCTTGGATCATTTGAAGCAGATTTTTTTTAGAACTACAAAATTGCCAAATAGATAAGGAAATTATGTATCATGTTCTTTTACTTCTAAATCATTTGTAGGAACTATGTGGTGCAATTCATCCTTGGCCGAGGGATCCCATGGGCCACTACCAAGATATTGGACCAGTTGGAGGGTCATTTTCATAGCTTATCTATTCAGAAATATAGTAGCAATGTCGTGGAGAGGTGCCTGAAATATGCAGGGGCTGAAAGACGTGACGCTATCATTAATGAGTTGATTAACCATCCTCGCTTCATTGATATTGTACAGGACCGCTTCGGGAATTTTGTGATTCAATCTGCATACAGAGAATGCAAGGTTGAACTTCTTTAACTTGATTTACGAGAATCTTTAACTTTCCCTTACTTAAAATGTATTTTTCCTAATTAGGGGCCGATTCGAGCTGCTTTGAGTGATGCAATTCGCCGGCGTGAACCTGTGCTCCGCCTTAATCCTTATGGTAAAAAAGTGCTCTCTGGCACATGTTATGGTAAATAACTTGTATCATTCCACTGGCAATCATCCGGATTTTGTTATCATTTTTGCAACAAACCTAGAAACAATTTTTGCAATCACTGTATATGATATGTAACACAGAAAGAAGTTCCAGAGACTCCGGAATCAACTTCCAAATCCTGACAACATGGCTCTTCATTGTAGCAGCAAGCAAGTTCAATAATATTTCTTTTTTCTTATTATTATTAAAACTTGTTTTTATTGAGGCTTCACTATCTTCTATTTATCACTGATGGGCAGGAGAGAGCTATATACCAAGGTAGTCTTATTGTGCATTTTTCTGATGATGGCGCTTCAACTTGTAGTTTTTTTTTTTTTAATCTTTCTTTGTAAACTCTTTCTTAGTTGCATATAATATATAGGCTTTTCTCGAAATTAAATGCAGCTTAAGTAATTATCTTGTGGTTAGGTAGCTAGACAAGAGGTGTGATAGATCGAAGTGAATCTATGTCTACTTTGTGACATATTTATGGAATTCAAAAACAATTAATACTAATTCTCATGGAAGCATTACACTTGTAACTATATATAACTAAATAAAACAAAACAATTGTTGTTATGAAAATCAGTCATGTCCATATTTAACTTATTGCAAAAATTAGAAATTCCAAACTTGTTCCTATTTATCGTTTAATGAACACAGACGAGTTCTGGATGAAGCCAGCAACTGAGTTTATAAGCCTCGAGGTCTTGGTAAAGCGATAAAATTTTAATTGAAAAACACGAGAATGGAGTTCATCTATCGCTATAGAGTTTTTCAGGTGAAAATGTTTGTATCGAAACCAAATGTGGCACGGCCAACCCATTTGTAATATGACGATAATACCCTTGTGATACTGACTACATGTCATACACACATGGGGTTGTTTTTGTCCACTTGATAATTAACTACCTCACAAAACCCTAGTCCCCTAAAACCATATGCAATAGACGTCCAGCGGTGATGACCTCCATCGATATCGTAACCAGTATACTTCCTAAACGAGAGTGCGGCCACCAAGGGGCGGCGGTTTTAGAGGCAGGTATGGGGGACGCGGTGGTGGCAGAGGTGGGCGGTTCGGTGGACGTGGCGGTGGCGGAAGAGGTTACGACGAAAGCCCGCCCTCCGAAGTTGTAGGTGGGTTTCTTCTTCGTTACCTCGCAAAGATACTATTTGCCTCTTTACATTCGATAGGTCCCGCTTGTTCAACATCTCCATCTGTTTGGTTGTGCAACTTGGTGTAGAGTTATCTACGTTTCTCCATGCCTGCGAGGGGGATGCGGTCACGAAGCTCACGAACGAGAAGATACCTTATTTCAATGATCCGATATACTTGGAGAACAAGATTCAGATTGGCAAGGCTGATGAAATTTTTTGGCCCTATAAACGAAGCGGTAGCAACACAGTTTCTCTTAGTTTTGCGATTTGGGAGACAGTTTGATTCGCTCCTTACTATTTTTTTTTTATCCATGCAGTTTTTTTTCAATCAAAATGCTAGAGGGAATAGTAGCGAATTCCCATTCAACTGTCGACAAATTCTTCATTGACCCCCTGCCAAATTGTTGCCATTAGCACGATTTCTTCCTAAGCCAAAGTATGCACAAGCTCAAATTTTTGTTGTTTCTGACCATTCTATATAGCATATATCAATTACTATGATCATGGATTTTATTCTTATTTGTCTGGATAATTGTTGTTATCCCATTTTATATAGCATGTATCATGTTCTGTTTCTGTACATTGTTATTGCTAGCAAATATACTTTATGTGATGCATAGCTTGTCTAGTGATTTCCTTGTTATTAGTTGATGTATGGATGAAAAATTGGAAGAATATGTATGCACATATTTTTCACTTTTGGTCATCTCTACATAATGCCAATTGCATGTCCTCTGATTGTAGTGCTGTGATGAGTTGAGAAGTCAAATGCAGGTTCAGGTCATTACAGTAGTTCATCTAATTCCATTTGACATTTGTTAATGATTAGCTTCTGCAGTATTTATCTTTGTTTTAGTTGTTATGTGCATCATTTGTTGCTTTAATGGCAAATTCTTTTCATTAAGAGTTGGTAACCTGTGTATAATCATTTTTTGTGTGTGTGTGTGTGTTGTATAAATGACATTTGGTTATACTTCCGTGTGAATAAATTGAAGCTTTTTTACACCAACACAGTAAGCTTCTGCTAACATGAAACCAACAACAGCCCTACTATCTTTCAATACATTGGAAATCAGAATTTTAACAAACCATGACATAGATGACACTCCATTTAACCAGTCCGCAGCAAACTCAGAATCAGAAAACATATTAACACCAAAATAAGACAGCTTTAGCAAATTGAATTCCTTCTTTAATAGTCACTAAATTAAAACCATGAAACTGTTCACTCTACATTTTGCATTAGATGGTTATCCACATCTACATTTGAACCAAAGATTGTTGGAATCTTTTTTTTTTTTTTGGGTGGCTAAGTATGAATACTTGTTTCTCTAGAATATCTATGATGAGTTGGTGCATCCAAGAATTTATGCATTTCGGGCTTCCTAAATTTGAAACCGTCATCTTGCGTTGTCATCCAGGGTTGAAAAACTTACCCTCATGTGTTAAATTTCTTTGTGCTGGGTCGTGGAGGTGAGCGTGGCGGAGGCTGTCGCTGAAGAGGGGGGCCTCCTAGAGGTGGGCGCGGTGGCTTCAGAGACCGTGGAAGGTCATAGGCTATGCATGCATGTTTTGATCATTTGTATCAGGCATACTCCTCTCCTTCGCCTGTTATAACTTTAACTGGAAGGATCAGGCTAATGCATGTATCATAATTTTTAAATCTCTTCAGATGTCATCCCTGATTTTAGCTCGTGCTTAGTTACCTAATTCAGAATTTTTTTTTTCAGTTGCATAAATATCAATATTTGTGGCTGAAGGTGACGATGATACATGCAATGCAACCAAACCTTTCTGCCCTGCGTGCTTTCAGAGCTTGATTTCGTGGATGTAGTGAATGATCACCTAAATGAAATGCCTACAAGCTTGTTCACTTATATAATTGGGTTGGGGCAGCGGGAGGTCACTAATATGGCGGTTTCACACTTATACAATTGGGTTGGGAAATTAAAAAAGAGTAATGGAAATCCTCTCATGCTATAGCTTTTTTTTTTTTTTTTTGTTGTTGTTCTAGTGTATTTTACCAACACTATCAAATATTTCCATATAAGTTATGTCAGCATCCCACACCACCTGCTATGCAGGTCTTGTATTATATGCTCTCTTTTTTTATTCTTCTATCAGGGATGATAAAATATGATAACGTTGGTGTCAAATATGGGGAATGCATTCTTCTACCACGATCCTCTTCTCCTTGTTGTCATCTAAACTTAGTCATTGATTATTAATCATCTACAACTTTCTGTTCTAAGCTCATTCTAATATTCAAACACTGCCTACCAGATTGAATCTGAGGGATGTGAACAGATAAATGCCGAATCAGACTTTCTAAGGTGGCCATGACAATGCTTGAGTAAGCAAATAATTGAACCAAGACCAAGCAACGTTAAGATTAAGATGACATAATGGATACTTGCCGAA
>JBAMHZ010437074.1:0-10367 GCA_037177395.1 Alpinia galanga | reverse complement strand
AAATATAAATTCTGAACACTCTCAAATTTGCGTCAGTCAATCTAAGCAGCTTTGGCAAGGTAGCTGCAACAGGCTAACTTATCTTCGTATCATCCCTTTCTGATGTTTCATATCTTTGCTTTATCCTTCTCCAGGCCGTCCGATAACTGTTTGTATGTTTTTTAAAAATATAAATCATCACATTAGCAAATACTCACAATGTCCATAATTAATCATTCCATTTTAAAAAATTAACTAGGATCAAATCAAAGATACCTAAGAGCTGAACTGGACACCCTGCCTCTGCACCATAATCCAGGGCCTTGTTATACTTGTTTCCTGGCTTGGCTTTATGCTTCTCCTGGCCTCTGCAGAATTGAAATTTTGTGAACTAAATAACAGAGAGGTCGTTGAAAACAGTCTTCTTCCCCTCTCTTTTCTTCCCTTCTTCGTGAGGATCAACACGAAGGTGACATTTTTTGTTCATAATATATGCATTGCGAATGCATGAATCCAGTGAGAAAGAAAACTAAAAACCAGCTTACAAGGATTCACAAGTAGATGAACCAACAAATGACAACTGATTCAACCAAACAACATTTGGTGCATTTCATTTACATCCTTCAACTTATACCGACGAATCAAAAGCAAATATGATTAACAAAGAACCACCATATACGAAAATAGTGAGAATGGAACATAACAGGTGCATGGAGTTTTAGAAAAAGCAAGGCATAATCGAAGACAAGATCAAAGATTAGCCGGCAACTTCATCATAAAACAATCCACAAACATATAGTTTCACTATCCAGAAGGTCATACTAAAACATCTGCAACATACCTTAAAAGATTTTCCGTGGCAAAAGTGATGCATTACAAGGAGCTATATAAGGAAATTTACATGGCATATGATACACAAAAGCTCTTCTTCTCACCTTCTGCAGCCTCAAGGATGAGAAGAGGTAATTACTGCCTATGACTATGATGACTATGCCCATAAAATCTGAAAATTATGTACTTGCTCATCTTATGGAATCATCGGATGTCGTTCTCTGTCGTTAGTTTTACAAAAGAGGGTGTTTTCTTCAGGTTCTTATTGGCGGCATCTTTGTTGGCAGTGATCTTTCCAACCTTCTTTGTTGGTTTTTTCTGTGATGAGACGAAACTATGCATTGTTTGATGGCTGCGCCTTTGCTTCGAAGACACTATCTCATTTACAGCCTTCTGAAGAGCATCCTTTGCAACAGTATAAAATTCAGCTGATGTCGCACCCTCTCTTGCACATCTCATGGCGTCACGGGATAAATCATTATACCGTGTTATAGAAGGGTCCTCCGTGTTTGCTCTAAGTTCAACACCGTGATCATCCAAGAAAGAACCACTCTTGGCATGCTTCGTCCACCTCTTTAAGATGTAATGGTTAGGCAATGCACGAACACCATTGACTATAAAAACTCTCAGAGCATGTCTACACAATACCCCAGAAGACTCGAACATGGAACAGCTGCAATGCGCTTTGTTCCTAGAGGCATCAAAATCAACAGTGTATAATTTGTCACCTTCCTCATTTCTTGTTACTCTATATCTGCTTATTGGCCCATCATCTATCTTGTCCACGTGATAACCCAAAGATTCAACAAATTCTTCCTGGAACCTGTCGAAAATAGTTCTTGTGTAGATACCAGCAGCCTGCTTTTCCATTGGTGAAGCGGTTCTCAGAAATGGCTTCTCAAACAATGTAATAAACTCTGCTTGTGCTTCTTTTTCACATTGAGTCGCAAGGGTTTGAGCAAGTTGCCTAACTGCCACCCGTAAAGGAGTTTTCATTGTAAAATATTTTTCAATAACTTTGTCTAAGATTTCATATCTTCCAGACCCTTGGATTTCTGCTAAAAATGTTTGCTTTGTGAATACAGGAGCCCATTGATGGCGGATACTGTACAATGATTGCATATAAGTATTCTCCTTCAGGCCGTACCTATTTATTATGGCATCCCAGCATGACTCAAATGATTCAACTGTTTCACACTCGTCGATGCATAGTCTAAGTTCGCTTTCAAAAGGGACATGCCCTGAAAATAAATCAGGCAATTCTTCCTGGATCGAGCTTAAGACATTCACCTTGCAAAAACAATGACAAGTTTGTGGTAATACCTTAGCAACTGCCGATGAAAATGTCCTGTTTAGTTCAGTAACCAATGAGACAGGAGGCATTGCTGGCATCGCTGCAAGCCACTGCTCCAAGAGCCAAGTAAGTGATGCCTCAGTTTCATCTACAAGCAGAGCACATCCAAATATGATCGGCTGAAGATGATGATTCACACCTGTGAACATAACAATGGGGATCAACTCCTTCTCATTTCTGTACATAGTCTCAAATCTAACAGCATCGCCGAAGTAGTAGTAAGCCATTCGAGCTTTGGAGTCGGCCCAAAAGATGTTGGTCATGCAGTTATTATTCTCAATCTGTACTGCATAATAAAAGGTAGGGTTCTCTAATTGTGATTTCTTGAAATATTCAAGCAGATTTTGCACATCTTCTGGACCCAAATCGTTGTAATGAATCTCTCTAGGGTATTGTGAGTCTTGACCATTCAACAGAAGATTGCGAGTATCAGAAAAGTTTTTAGCAATGACAAGTATTTCTCCTTGAGAACGAACACATCTAACCTTGCTCGGCGGAGAAGGCTTCAGCTCATGATTATGCTCCAGTACAACTTTCGAAACCATCCAAATGTCACCATCCTTCCGTATTATCTCAAATAATGCATCACAACCTTCTTTTGATAGATCTTGAATCTGTACCCTCTTGTTGTCATCATTACCATTATCCCTTCCAGAATGGTAGCGATGCTTCGAACAAACAAGTTTCAACATTTTGAGGGATTCATCATGCAATGAGCGGCGTGATTGTCGAACACGAGCCTCAAATCCCAAACGGCTTGCATATGCATAATAAAATGTCTTGGCAAACTCAAGAGATTCAAACTCCATACCGATATAGGGATCCATCAGCGTATCTCCTTCAGTAGCAATGTAATGCACTCTGCTTGGCATTCCAACTTCATGATTGTGCTCTTTCACGAGCTTTGTGACCACCCACCTTTCATCTCCCCTTCTAATCACCTCGAGCATAGCCTTACATCCTTCTCGAATTGATGCAGCTCGTTTCCTTGTCTTCTTGCCGACAATAATTCGTTTCTCTCTGCTGAACCCTTCTCTTGAGCAGACAAAACGCAGCATTATGACAGATTCATTGCATTTTGAACGCCGTGACCTAGCGACGCGTACAGAGAATCCTATACGTCCAGCATAAGCTATATAGAAAGTCTTTGCACCCTCACCAGATTCAAACTCCATTCCAACAAAAGGTTCTAGTCTCGGATCGGCTTCCACCGCAAAAAGCTCTCTTCGAACGGACTGCTCCAACAACTCTAAAGGCTGTTGCTGTTGTTGATGCTGCGGAGGCGGCTGCGGCTGCTCTATATGGTGGTGGTGATGCTGACTCACAAGGTGATGCTCAGTCTCTACAACATGGACATGAGGACTTACGCCCAATGTCGTCCAGAAATTAATGCTATCATCCTCGATGTTCACTTGGTGTTCTATCAATCCATTGTCACCGTGGGGATTACCATCCATCATCCTGGATCAAGCTCAAGAGTTTCAAGAAAAGAAACACGGTTCTTTAAAAGGTAAAGAAACACAAACACACAGATCGATGAAAAGGTTGCAACTTTAGCTCAAATCAAATAAATGATAAAAGAAAAAAAAAACGATCTTTCCCACACTCAATCCACTGGAACCTGAAGACAACAGCAAATCCAACAGAAGGCACACCGACAACAACCTTTCCCACACGCAATTCACTGATATCTGAAGAAAAACATCGAATCGAACTAAGACACAACAAGAAACAAACTTCTCCACATCCGGCCCACTGATACCTGAAGAAGAACATCAAATCGAACAAACGACGGGGCAAAAGCCAATCTTCCCCGCATTCAATCAACCGAAGACCGAAGAACATTACAAAAACAATCTCATAATAAATAAACGCAAGAGCAAGAAAAGGCTGCTAAAGATCGACAAACTTCGAAGGAACCCTAGAGATGGCAGAAGTGCCCGGAGAAATCCAACCCATTGGAAGAGACAGATCGAACTTACTTGCCGCTACGGCGGTGACTGGGTAGCTCCAGTTATATCGCTGATCTCCTCTCTGCCTCTCCCGCCGCCCCGCGGGTGGTGCGAGGATACCCTAATCTCACCGCATCGGAGCGCAACGATAAAGAGGGAAAAATAAAAAATAATTCATTCATTAAAAAATACAAATAAAAGACTCACCCTTATCCATGTACGGGTTTGGACCGGTTTGGTGGTCCAAGCCGAAACTAAACCAGGTTTGCTCCGACTTTTGTTTTTTGTTTTTTTTTACCGGCAATTTACTGAATAAGTAAATATATAATTATCAAATCGCATACTGATTTTCTAAAATATACAATTATCAAGCCTTCGTAGTCGTGTGATTGTAAAATCATATTATTATATTTTTATTTTATACATGCAAAATGAAAAAAAAAGAAGAAGAGAAGAATGGTCAAATAAAATCAATAAAGTCATTTTAAACGTTTAAGACCGAAAGGAGGAGGGCCGAGTCAAATGAGAGCAACTTAATGAGAATATGATCATCGAGTCAAGTCAGATTTGACTTAGTTCAAGAAAGACCAATTGAGCCCACGATCAGACAGCTCGGCAGTCAAATAAATTCCTAAGCCAGGGTCAAACAATTAGGCAATTAGGCAAACCCTCCAAGCCAGGTTCAGACGGCTCGGCAGTTAGGTAAATCCCTGAGTCTGGATCAAACGGCTCGGCAAGCAAGTAAACTCTCGAACCAGGGTCAAACGATTCGATAGTCAAACAAATCCTCGAGCCAAAGTCAAATGGCTCGGCATCGCAGGAAAACTTACGTCCTTTTCAGAAGAGGCCCCCATAGAAGATTTCTTTCTAAAAGTTATTAAAGATCTATGCTTGTAAGATTATTGAGAAATGAAGGGGACCACTACCCACGATGACAGCTATAAGAGGATGTCTCATACTATAATAAAAAAGATGTTTTTTTCTAACGGCCTAACCAAGACATTATGTTATGCCACCTATTATTCTCACGATGACCTCATTTCCTCAGAGGCCTCATTGTCAGGAAAATGAGAGGAGATCATAGGAAAGAATGGGTGGAAAAAAAATTCCTCCTCGTAGATATAAAAGAGAAAGTAAAGCACCTATGCAAGGGGTGGGTCACAGTAACATTATTACTCATTACTATATCTTTCTTACGGTTCATTTTCTTTGAGTTTTCTTCTTCTTCCATCTATAAACTCTAATTTAGACATCGAAAGGCCGTTAGATAAGAAACTGACAACTGTCTAATCTAGTGTTAACTTTGATAGAAAATAACTGAAGAAGACCCCTTTTATCACTGCAGTTTAGAAAGAATCCATCCACGCATCATCGTCTCAGAAGATTCAAAAATTTAGACCGCATCAACTGAAAATCTAGGCATAAGATGTTCCGGTTCTGAAATGTCCGTTCATTTCACATCTGTTCCGACAAACCCTGAAGTTCCATGTAAATAGATCACTGTACTGAGATGATCATGAAAAATATTCAACGTACCATATTGATTATAAAATTATAATCGAGCTAGTTTCACATCATTTTATTTTAGAAAAAAATTCAACAAATGCACCATAAGAATCGAATCGTGATCAATGAATTAGGACAAAAACTCATTTACCAAGTGGAATTATTGATATTAATATCTCAAAATAAAAGAAAACCACAGCTTTCAGCATCATATGAAGCAAATTGTGTTTGAATCATTGTACAACATCCTCTACAAAACCAAAGACACTATACAGTGTAACAATCTTCTGGATCGATTTTCCTTAACTTTGTGATTGAAACTGAGCCACAAATCGATCAAGTCAGATGTCGTCCAGGCACCTGCAACTCCTTCAGGGCTGACACTAGCCAGTCGAGTCCCTCGTACAGACCATCTCCACTGAGGGCACAAGTTCCCTGTGCGTGCCAAGTTCGGGTCTGCAGATCATGGAGACCCAACCCTTCGGCCACTTCCATTGGAGTCATCGCACCTCTCTGAATGGGAAAATGAAGTCAAACACCAAAATGAATCTGACATGTAAATTGCAGTGTGAATTCTGTTAGAATGGATGTTTTTCCATGGAGAAAGTGCATGTAACACGAAAAGATGATCGAGAAGCTATAATGTAACCGGACAAAACATAGCAAGAAGATTTCACTGAGCTAAAGACACAACAAGAAGCAGCAATACCAGGATGAGGATTAGCTGTAACGATTGAGTCAATCAATACCGCATCTACCTGCCTACAAGATTGTCGATCTACATTATCTTCGCATAGACTGATTTAGTTGGACCGTATCATCTGGTCTTTCGCCGTTCTACCCTAGTTACCCAGTCATCAATCTTCATCTCAATCTTTTGCATCAGTTGTGTAATATTGTGCATGAGTCCCAGCACCTCGTCCAACTCATTCTATGTATTTCAACATCAGAAGCTGCATATTTTATGTTTACAAAAGCGATAGACAAATATAACAACCGTAGCAAAGTAGTTTTTGGCACGAAGGTTGATATGTAGAAAACATCGAAAGGAAGAGCTGGAAGGAGAATTTCAATGATTATTATGAGAACAGAATGTAGAATTAAGAAAAGAATATAGTCAAGAGATAGAAGTGTTCAAAATCTCAAACTCTACAGATATCCAATAAGAAACAACTGTCTGGTCCGACTGATATCTGCTTATTGCCATTCACATGACTCTTTGCCTATGAAATACACAAGCATATGGAGAAGGAAAATGACGATAGATTGAGATAGTTAAGACGAAGGTACTAAAATGTAAAAAAAAAAAAAAATAATAACATATGATCTCTATTTAAGCCACGGAAATACTGCTCAAGAGAAAAGAGTAAAGTTAATAGATCATTGCCCGAGAATTGATGAACAAGCACTTGATGAGGAAGAAATGTTGGTGAGCAGGATAGCTGCCATAAATTATTCGGCCATTAAGCATCCAATAAGGCAATACAAGTTGTGTCTTCGGTTATTTTGTAAGAGACCTTCATATATTGTCAGAATACAAATTGATTGTATAATCTTCGCATGCTCAAACTCTTTTTTCTCTTATTTGTGCATTTTTCACACGGAAGAATTCCACTCTTTGTCAACGAAAATAAGCATGGATGTTCATAATAGAAACAAGCTGTATAAATTAAGGATGACACGATGGAAATCAGGATGCTTGCGTACCAAGTCTTGCTTGTTAGCAAATACCAATATAACACTGTTCAACATGAATGGATCTCGGATGATAGTCTGAAAGAAACCATATATCAGAATTTCAAAAAGGGGGGAAAAAAAGAAGAAGAAGAAGAAGCTAAATCATGATATCCTCAATCCTTACAGTGCATACCTGAAATTCTTCTTTGGCTTTCCCAATCCTTTCTCTATCCAAAGAATCGACAACATAGATCTGAAAGCATAAACAACAATAGAATTGTTAGTGATTACTCAATGTAAAGCAAATCTGTGATTCAACAGATGATTAATATATGAAACAAGAAAAAACTGAAACTAAAGGTTCATTAATCAAAGCATAAGTTCGAGAAAGAATCTTGATATCCTGCTAATGTTGATCATTTATGTCAAAATGCCCTCCAAAAAGTTTTCATTTTGTTGTCAAAATACCTCTCTCCATTAACGAATGAATAATTTAGGTGGTAATTTAGAAGGGTAAAATAGGTATTTTAGTTTTAAAGAAGAGGCATTTTAAGTTTTAACACCACAATGAAAACCTTGCTAGGCGTTTTGATATTAATCAAATGTTGGGCGAAATTTTGAAAAAAGGTAGCAAACTTTGGGAGCTTTTAAAAAATATTATGATCCTTCTCAATCCCTACACCTTCAATCTAATTGATTCAACACTTCTAATTATAGAATTTATAGTTGCCTTTGAACATGTCCATATAATTTAACTTATTCCTCTCATTTTATCATCTATTGGATGCACACCTAATTGCCATTGGCATTATTATTTAGAATTGTTAGAAAATATGCATCAAAAAGGTGGATGATAAGAAAGAACTTTAGCAAGTTGGCTCAAACATGTGTTCCAAACAAGCAAAAGTAGGATCAGTTTTAACACTCAAAATTGTCAGATATCTCAATATTGAACACTAAACCAACACCACTTATAAATACTAAAACTAGAATATGAAGGATGACAAATCACCAGTGCATCAGTGTTGCTAAAGTAGTGCCTCCATAAGGGTCTTAATTTTTCTTGCCCGCCGACATCCCACACTGTAAATACTACATTCTTATATTGGACCTTCTCCACATTGAAGCCTGGAAATAGATAAAAGAGGTTTGATATCAACAATGAAATAGAGGACATAAACACTCTCCAAGTATATCTTCTAAATTAAGTATATAATGAACAAAAAGAAGAAGGATCATATTGTTATCATCACTATGAAGTAGACCAGAAATAGTAGGAAGACTCCAAATATCATAGGAAAATAAATAATAAATTAATCAAGTGAAGAGAGCCATATGAAGCAAAAGATCTTTTACATCAAAGGACAAAGATGTATCACAAGAAAAGATACAAGTAATAAAGTTAGCAGACATATCTATCAACAATATATTGTAATTACTCAATTTTAGCCAATAGAAGTTTTATCAGAAAACAATTTCAGTGGCATGAAGGGCGATATAAGATCCATTTATCCAGCCTCATCAAGGTCAAAAAGAAAATGATGAAGAGGAAAGAATAAAAGAGGATCAACTTGTGAAGCAATACCTCGCATAAGTTCAAGAGATAGTTCAAGATGAATATGAACTTCCACTTGTAAGCTCTTGCAGTTAGCATCGATTAATTTACATCTATGCAGACGACAAAATGACTTCAAGTAAAACCAATTCCTCCTGTGCTAGACAAGTATATTCAAAACTGGATCGGACTGGATCGTTCAACCAGTTAAACTAGGAACTGGAAGAGAAAACATTGAAACCATAAAATTTGATCACTGGAGACATCCTGGTAAAACTGAAATTTTGCCCAGTTCAACCTGAAAAGCAGGAAGCTACCAGTCTGCAATTCAGTTTCATAAACACTTTGATAGATTACTAATCATGCCTAACTTCCATCAGTATCAATGATACTAACACAAATCTTTCACTCATTGCTTCTAGGTTAATTGTAAGAAGCAAAATGATATCATAAGTTTACGCAGACTGCCTATTGCATATGACAGTGAAAGACGAATTACCAATAGTAGGGACTGTTGACAAAACTTCTCCAATGTGCAACTTGTACAAAATGGTTGTCTTACCAGCTGCATCCAATCCAAGCATAGCCACCTGCAAGTGTAGATTCAGAAAGTGACAGATATTCTCCATGCAAATTCACCAAATGAACACAGATGAAAAGAATCATGTATGATGCTAGATTCGATGTGCAATCAGAACCAGCAAGGCAATACCTACAGAAAGAGGGGAAACAGATGAAGTCTTTTTTTACTTATCCATCTTAGGAACAAGGAAATTTTATCATGCTTAAATTTTTCAAAAGCACAGTTTCTGTAGTAAATATAACATATCTTTTATTGGGCACAAAGGGGCCATGATTTGGCCTAATTTATGAATGCAACCGATCAATTACCATTACAATCCTCCCATTTCTATAAAAGCGGTCTCCTCTCCAATTAATTCTATGTATAACGACAGTCAGGACAACCAAATTGTTATAATGAAGTCTCCTTGCTACCCGAGCTAGCCAGTCAGCTTCTCCATCATCTGCAATTGACCCTCATCTGCCAGTCCTTCCCCCTCTGAACCTTGATATGTTCGACAAGGCTGCAGCAGGCTTGTGGGCACCTTCTGGCTCCGTTCAAGATTCCACAAGCTACCAAGCTGATATACCAATATACATCTCAGGACAGGTTTCTCTAAACTGATGGAAAATATGGATTATATCACTCTACGCAAGCTTCTGTGGATTCTTGAAGTAGCTAAAAGCCTACATATATTGCTAAATAATTGGATTTGGCTACGATAGATCATGTGCATTTCTATGCATGCCCTTTCGCGTTCTCCAAAATCTGCATCAAAAATCTGTTCTACGATAGATCATGTGCATTTCTATGCATGCCCTTTCGCGTTCTCCAAAATCTGCATAAAAAATCTGGTTACTCGTCCGTAAAACATCTTCCAAGTATCATGTTCTAAGTACCTAGCAGAAAATCGAATCTTGCTAACCCTACCAAGCGCATAGAATCAAAATA
>JBAMHZ010437064.1:0-10368 GCA_037177395.1 Alpinia galanga | reverse complement strand
CACATATTCCTACAACCTCAAGTTCTCCATTATTATCAAATGAAATGATACCTTTACTTTTGTTTTTAAAAGATGAGAACTTTGAAGAGTCCCCTATCATGTGCCTATACCATCTACTATCAATGAACCATATTGTTGGATGTTTCCCCTCGGCGTATGCCTACTCAAACACGAAAAATAGAATATTTTGGTGCCCAAATTTTTGGTTCAATAACATCAATAACAAACTTCTTGGGTACCTAAGCTTGCACAATTTTAGTTTTAGAAATATTATTTCTATTGATTAAGGACATGAACTTCACTTCCTTTTGCTTTGATTTGTATCCTAATCTAGCTTTGTTATAAACAATTCATTGAGCTCCTAAAATCATATCTAAGTATTTAGAGCTTGACAAGAATTATTTTAATGTACTTCTTAAGTCTTCTGCTTGCAATTTCAGAGATACATTTTCATGTTTGAGCTAATTGATTTTCATAGTAGCATTTTCATGAAGTAAATAAGTAGTAAATGACACGTTTTCTTCCTTAGTGATTTTAATTCATGTTGCAAGTCTTTGACTCTACCTTTTAATTTTGACAGGGCATTTTTTAAGCATGCAATGGTAGATATAATTTTTCTAATTTAAAAGAGTTTACCTCATCATTACTAGATGATGACTCACTTGAGGAGTTCACATTCTCTCGATGGCTTTCTTCCTCATCAGTGCTGCTCTCTACATCGTTCAGTGCCATAAGTGTCACATGCCTTGTTTTCTTCACCTTATTTTCTTCCTCCAATGAGCTAGAAGAAGAGTCATCCCATGTAGCCTTCAAGGCCTTCTTCTTCTTTGACTTGTCCTCTTACTTCTTTAGCTCCAGACAATTTACCTTGAAATGTCCTTTCCTATTGCACTCAAAACAAACAATATCAGGTCTTGATTTTGAATTTTTAGGAGACTTACCCCTCCTTTTATTTTCATTGAAAATTTTCTTCACATCCTTCCTGTTGTACTTTCAAGAACATCTCATCATTTTCTGAATGAAATTTTCCATTTTGCAGGATGATAGCTTTTCGTCGCTATTACTTTCTTGTCCAGATTCAAAAGAAGACTCTTCCTTCCTCTCCTTCTTCTTTTCTTTGCTTTTCTTCATGTTCTTCTCACATACAACTAAAGTCATACCTTTCTCCTTATGACTTGAAATAGCTTGTTCATGTAATTCTAATTCACATAAAAAATCATCTAATTTAACAATAAATAATTCCCTTGAAACCTTATAGAAATCAACTGTTGGAGTAATCTTGCCTTGAGATGGTCTGGTGTGACCATGAGATTTGATGTTTGGGCAAAAGGTTTAAGTTAGGTTTTCCTTTGTATTTGATGTGTGTATATGAGTCGTGCAGGATTACAGGATACATAGCTTGATGGCATTAGGTCCGGTGAAGGATAGTGCATCCGAGGGACCATGGACAAGGTAGCAACAACGAACCAAGGGAAGCGCACTTCAAGGCATATGAGAAGGATGACATTGGGAGAAGAGCTAGAGGCTCGAATACATCTGAGGGATGAGAGCCAAAGGAAGAAGACTTGAAGGCTAGAGGTCAAGGCTGCAGAGTAAGCATCAAGTGAGTCGAATGTGAGAGAATGTATTCGAGAAGGAAAAGGGGGCAACAGTCGATTGATAGGATTGTCAGTCGATTGGTCAAGTCAACAATAGTTGAGTTGGATGCTCACACCAGTCGACTGGTCTCACTTATCCAACTTGGATAGAGCCGTTGAGTGTCATTGGCATTGCAACAGTCTACTACCAGTCGATTGGTAGGCAGAAACTCAGCTTAAGGATTTCCAACTATTGCATATTTAACTGAGGTTGTGGAGCTCGATTGAGGTTGAAGAAATAGAGGTGGTAAACCCCTATTAGTAGTCTAAGTGAAGTCATAGTTGCTTGCAAAGATCGTAAAGTTTTCTTATGATGTTTCTCCAATGAGAAGGAGCTCGACTTAGCCAGATTTATCAGAGATTTATCGGCCAAAGGATCGTAGGTGTCGTCCACCTTATGGACAGTCATGGAGTAGGAGTCTTACCTCCGAACCACATTACATAGACGAGTAGCTTTGTTCATGTTTGTTCTTCATTCTAGTTTTTGTTTTTATTATTGCTTCTGCTAACAATTTGTATAGAACATTTAAGAGAGGCTATTCAACCCCCCCTCTAGCCAGTGCATCGATCATTAACAGTCCAAACAATTGGTATCCAAGCGAGGAAATTCTCAAGATAACCTACAAGTGGAATCAAGGACTAACCACCAAAGATAGCATGCTAGAGGACAAGGATAAAAAATGGAGCCAACTTTCAAGCTTGGTAATGACATCTACGCTCCTCCATCATTTGTCAGAGAAGATTTTGTGTATTGGAGCCAAAGGATGAAATATTTCCTAATGATGGAAATTGAACAATGGGTCATCCTAATGGAGGGGTTTTAAGCTCCAAAAAGTAGCAACGGAAAGCTACTTAAGAGGAAGAGGTGGACCGAAGAGCAAATTCAAGCCTTCAAGATAAATGAAAGGGTAACAAATATCTTAGTAAATACTATCCCTAATGATATCTTGTGTAGAATTGGTGAATTTAGGGATACTAAGGAGCTTTAGAGCAAGCTTATAAAACTTCATGAAGCCCCATCCTTGATACAAGAAGAAGAGGAAGCCAAGGATGAAGAATCAAAAGTTGAAAGAGCTTTAACATTCAAAGAAGAAAAAGGAGAGGAAGAGATAGAGGCCTCTACATCAAGAATTGAAGGGGAGGAAAGACCATCAACAATTCCAGAGCAAGAGGAATTAATGCTCCACCTCCGGAAGGGATAAAGAAGAACCTTTCCAAGCTTCATCCTCTATCTATGAGGAAGGTAACTCAAGCATAAGTTTAATAAATTTAAAAATCATATTTTATATTTTGAGTGTAGGGAGAGAGGACACTACAAGGACAAATGTCCTAAGATGATCAAGAAGGCTCAATTGACTTCAAAGGAGAAGGTGAAGTCAAAGGAGACTGGTGCCTGCATCCATAAGAACAAGGAGCATATAATATGCTTCTTGTGTCAACAACAAGGGCATTATAGAAGTCAATGTCCAAAGGGGAGAAACCCTAGCAAGGAGAATGGAGGAAGCTCACATGTAAGGGAAGCCTCAAAGGCAAACTTTAAGATATATTTCAATAGGGCATTTTCATTTCAAAATCATGATAAGAAGCATGCAAAAAATAATTTCTATTGTTTAAATTCTATACATCATGATTCTAGGCCTAAGGATCAATTTATGAATAAATACTTTTGTTTAGGAGCTAAACACACTAACATTAAGTCTAAGGATAATTCTAGGGTAGGTAACCCTAAGAATATCACACCTAAGGTTAACCCCAAGAAAACTAGGTATATGCTTAGAAAGACAAACATATCCAAAAATATAATGGACATTCAAATTTAGAAGTAGAAAATTAAGCTTTAAGGTTAAAGCTTGATAAAATGGAGAAGACCCTTAGGAAATTGGAAAACTTGATTATGGGGTCTAATGGTCAAAAATTAGGTGATAAGCAAAAGCAATGCAAGGACAAGAAAGGTTTGGATTACAAATCTAAGTCCAATATGGAAAAGCCTATATACCATAGTGTTCCATTTAATTATGGAACCAATCATAGGTCTAGGAAAATCAAAGTTACAAGGAAATATATCCCTAGAGTCAACCTTGATAAGACTCAAGTGACTAAGGCATCTAAGCTTAGGAAAGTCACAAACAAGGTTTCAAGGGAGGCAATCCCTAGAGTAAACCTTAAAGAGTCTCAAATGACCAAGGCTAATAAGCGTAGGAGGGTCATTAGGAAGGTACTAAGGGAGGTCATCCCTAGTGAGTACCTAGTAAACCCAAGGAGCTCAAATAGATTTTGGATTCCTAAGAGTATGATTTCATCACACTAGATGGGTTTGAGGGTGTCAACCCTAAATGGATAGGTAGTTAACCTAACCATTAGTAGAGTTGACACTTTGGAACATTTTCAAAGTATGTGATACTTTGAAAATAAGATTAGAAATTTATCCTAAAAGGATTTTTTGGATGTGTCAATAAATTTGAAGGAAGATGAAAAATGATTGAAAATTGACACAATTTAGGTTTATAATCATAGTGTACCACAATTTAGGAATTTGGCACAAATTGAGGGACTTAATTATAATTATATCAAATAGGGTATTTGATATAAATCATAATTAATGACAATCATAATTATGGCTTAGGTTTGGTTAATAGCTTAGGAATTGTATTGATATTACATTTGTCATGCCTTGATTGATAATCACATGTCATCCCATCATAATCATATATTTAGTTTAAAACATATCATTAAATGATTTATAATCCTTCATGACATTATACATTATATAGGATTATGCTAGCCCCCAGGGCTGGCTCGGTTGGTAAGTGCACAGGGGTAACTCTTAAATGAGCATGGGTCAATTCCTGGGGAGGTCATAACTCTGGGCCATCAACTGACTCCCTCCTTTGCACTTGTCATACCTGAGTTCCTGATTTACCCCCTCCTCGGTAGGGGAAGCTGAGGGGGGCCGCTAATGTGGCGGTTCCACATTTTTTTTTGAACCTTGATAACTATATCCTGCAATATGTTAAAAATAAAAAAATGTTTTTTATTTTTTTTTTATTTTAGGATTTTATAATGTACTTGCTTCGTTCCTAGAAAGTGCAGTAAAATGTTGCTTCTGTCTGTTTTTCCGGACAGCTTGGTTTGTTTTCTTCACAAGTGCTTCAAGAATCCCGCCAAGATAAAGTATGGAGGAGAAAATGTAAGTATCTTCCCACTTTCTCTTGATCTGCTTTTATTCTTTATGTTGAATGTCATTGCAACTTGTGACTGCATTTCTCAACTTCTTTTTTCTCAGCTCTAAATTATGACATGGACAAACATTGTAACATAGAAATAGCTGCTCAAGTTTCACGTATATCTTCTCGACAAAGCGGTACTAGTTTCTTTGATATCACATCTGTTCATTATTATTGTTTGTTGTGTCATTGCTTCTATGCCTCCATATATGAGGAAAAAATCATATCATGCTGATGTAATTAGCATTGTTGGTGAAATTACTTATCATTGTTCTTTTACTAACTTTTGGCAAGTGTATGTTTTCTCATCATTCTTTGGATGTGTGATCATAGAAACCTGTGTTTAAGGTATATATATTTTCCGCTTAAACTGGTATTATTGAATTAAGAAAGGGAATGTCAGTGCTCAAGGTTTGCAAAACCAATTGCCTTTATCATCTTTTTGAAGCTATCTAAATTATTCTTGCCAGATTTATTACCAAATGAGTGTCTTGGCAGAAGATGGTAAAAAGATGATATGATACATCAGTTTTACTAACATAAATGTCCATTTGATGAAATTAAGACCAGATCCCCAATTCAGTATTTTTGTTTTCTTGAAAAAATAATGGCCAATGATTCAAACATTGAGATCGTGAAAACTTAAAATTGTTTAAAGATGTGCTTTGATGTAATATGATTATTGCATTTTGTTTATTCTTGAAGTTTTGAAATATTAAGTTGTTTAGACCAAGGATTGAAAGCTCATTGCAAGCTTGGATTTTAGTCTCTGATCCACAATGTCCAGTGCAGACTCGCTCTGCTAGAGGTACCAACGAGGAGGATGAAGGAATTGTGGAGGAGAAGAGCAAGATCAGGAAGGAAGAAGAGAATTGGGAGTACCAAATTCTATCCTTGTTGCACAGAACATTGCATTGTGTCGTCATTGTCATAAGAGTCTTGTGTGTTTGGGGAAGCGTTACAGGGCATCATAGAAGCATTTGCATGCCTTAGGTGAAGCTTTGCTCCGTGCTACATCATTGTCGAAGCTTTAAGATCAGTTTTGTCATCCTTGGACTGTCCCACATACCAATAGTTGGGTGAAACAAATAGTTTCAGCCATGCTGACTGCCATTGAGCAAAATTTCAGATTTAAATGGTTGCTTTTTAGGAATTATAGGCCTTGAATCTTATCCCGGTCAAGTTCTTAATCATTGATTCTCAACTCATTAAATACCTTCATATTGCATAGTAATAACCTATTACAGAAATACAGATTTAGATGTCAAGATGTGCTGAATTTCACATACCACAATATGATTTCCCAAAAATGCCATTTCCATCTATTCTGATGCATGCATGCATGGCTTCTACTTAGTCAACATTGTAGATCTTTACCATATTCATTTGTTTGATTTTGTTTACTGTTTCTTAATTTAGTAGGTAGAGATAATGAACAATACCATTTAGAGGGCTTCTTGGAGAGTCCAAAGGTTGAAGATGATGGAGAATGTTTTTCCCCCATTTTGTTAAATGCTACCTCGTTGAACATTGAGGTTTACTACAATAAAGCAGTCAACTACACGTTGATGGTCACCTTTGTATCCTTTATAATCAATCAATAATGTGTTTGTTGATTTTCTTTTTTCTTTGGGAGGCCTTGACATCTATTAGGTCTCCTTCCTTCAAGTTCTGCTTCTGATTAGACAAATGGAGCATAGCAATACCCAATCAGTGAGTATATCATCCAAAAATTTATAATTATCATGATGCTCATTTGTTTGTCCTAATTATCTGTGGTTGGCTACATGGTATCCCACATTTTTGCTCTTTGCAAGGTTATATCTATAATAATATTCAAATATATTAAATTAGCTTTTTGCTAAATTGACTAAAAGATTTATTTTATCTCCCTCTGGTCCTTATTTCCTTTCCATTCTAATTGATTCATCTCGCCCAACTATAGCATCTATTGGTCATGTTTTAACATATCTATACTGTGTATATCTATTTTTCTCATTTTATTATCCATTGGAGTTATATTTAATTGCTTTTGAATAACAATATTATTTTATTTTTTTCATTTCTACTTACCCCACACATCAACATTAATATCCTTATCTTTGTTACATTAGCTTTTTATACATGTTCAAGTATAAAAAGGAAAGGAAAAAAAAGAGAGAAAAAAAAGAACTTTTGTCCAAATACCAATTATATGTTGAAATGGCTGGATCTTCTAACTGTGTAAATGCTATTGGCAGGGAGCTGTGAAGGTTTCTATTGTAATGATTGGACAACAAGCTATATTGGATGCATATATGTGTTTATTACATTTGACAGCAGGAATCTTAGTTGGTGAGTTTTATAAATATATGAAGTTCTGTATTTTCTGTCGGTTTAGAGCAAGTTCATGATTTGCATTTTGAATTTATCTTTTTGCTGGATTCTTTTAGTACAATTTGTGTATATCTTGTTGTTCAAATGATTACATGTTAGGCATCAGTTTCATGTTGTGCTTCATTGTGTCACAAGGTAACTTATGCCAAGTGCTCACATGGATAGGTTAGGCGTTACCATTAGTTTCATGGTGATTGATCCATGAGATAATTGGTGAGGTAACCTCACCTCAAGTTGCAAGTTTTTGGTGGAGGGCAATCTCCTGAGATGACTTACATGAAGCACCAAAAGAGTTGTGCAAAATGCTTCCACTAGTTCCACATTGATAAGAGAGGAAATGATCCATTGATTATTGGGTTAGCAGGCGAGCTTACCAAAATGAGTGTTATTTAGGTTGTCGGACCCTCAACCCATGATAGTATTTCTTAATGTAGTAGATTACTAAGGATAGATTTAAAATTTTCTTGAATTTAACAGAATTTGTTTCATTGAAATAAAATCCTCTTAATGACTTAAAATATCCTAGTAATTCTCGCAATTATATGTTGTTAGGCATCTCTAAACTATCACAATGATCTTATATCTCTGTTGTTTCTTTAGCCCTTAGTGTTTATTGTGCATCAAACTTTTTCTTCAATGCTTTTACAGGTAGAACCAAATATTTGTGGTCTTCATTTAAAAACTATACCAGGTTAATGCCATAGGCTCCCTATATTAGTTGACATTATTAGACTTATTTCTAATTTATTCTTGATTCGATGTCTCCATAGAGGGGCACAATAAGTGGCTGATAATTATTTAACTGCAAACTTCCAGAATTTTTTTGCTCCGTCTTGCACTTACCTTTAATGTCTAGTGGCATGGAAGGGTAGAAGCATGAACCTTGAATCAATATCATAATCAGACAGCCTTGAAGATCCTAAACTGAAAATTTATTGGGGGCAGGGCAGCTAGGTCAAGAACTAACTGGTTTAGACAGGGGTCGGCCTTGACTAACTTAAGATTGATTAGGTTTTCTTTCCCTATATAGATCCATTTGGCAACTGAATTGACCCACTAGTTGCCAGTATTAGTTGAGAATTTTGTTTGGGAGAGGAGGGTTCTCTCTCAACACCATGGCCTCATCAAAGCATCCATCCATCTATATGGATCTGTAGTAGTGAGACTGTTCTACTCGCCCATCTATATGGATCTGTGATGGTTATACAAAGTAGGAGATACTAAATTTAATGGAAAGGTTTCTCTCCTAACTCCATGGCCTCATCAAAGTTCCCACCCACCTACATGGATCTGTGATAGTGATTTTGTTCTACCAACCCATCTGCATGGATCTGTGTGGTGAGATGAACAATTGGGGATACCAGATTATGGTTAGGATCAACAAAAATGGTTAGATTTCTCTCTAAACTCCATGGCCTCTACAAAATACCCACCACATATATGGACCAGTGGTAGTGATACAAGAACAATCAGGGATACCATATTTTGGCTAGTAGCTACAATCATATTAAATAGGAGAGCTGCTAAATCAACAAGAATGGAGATTGAAAAATATCCTTATTTTTTTCTCAGATATTTATTTTTATTTAAATATTATTCTTGCTCTTACTAATCCTTCCTTTGGTCAACTAATTTTGCATTTCTATGCTCACAGAGTCACTATTTAATGCATTTGCGACAGCTGCTTTCTTCAAGTTTGTTATTTTCTCGATTTTTGAGATGAGATATCTCCTTGCCATATGGAAGGCAGGTAGACCTATCAACAGTGGAGAAGGTTGGGAAACTATGAGGCATGAGCTGTCTGTTCTTTACAGCCGTTTTTGTGAGTTCCTCTCCGCTTGATGAAATGCTCAACTTTATTTTGCACGATTTGCATCTGATCAAGACTAATGTTAGCTAGAAAACAAACAACTTATCATTGTTTATTTACAACTTCCTGTGCTCCAGTAAATGTACTGATGATCAATTTCTGAATTTCTAATGGTTTTATGCATTCAGATTATATAGATTAATGATTAAAGAAACATAACTTAAGGAGGCACTATTTTATGACAACTTTAACTATGCTTTGAACTCGACCAATTGGTTATTCATTTCACATTTTAGAAAGCTAGATTGTATAAAATCTTGCCCCATCAAGGAGCTGATATGGGTGGCCAATATCCATTAATCATGTTGTATGAGTGGCTTGACTCCACTTGACTGCCGAATTCATCCTCAGGCTCTGATAATCTTCATGAAGCCAAAAATCCTGTCATATAACTTGAGCTACAATTCATGGCTTCAACTTCATAGAGTGGGAACTACAATTATCAGTAAACAAGCTTCATTTGTTGAACTAGTTTTTTTTTTCCTTGCCATGTTTGATATTTTTGTCAATCTCCCTTGCCCCTGTTATGTCCTTGGTTACGAATTGTAACTGAAGATTCTTTTCAACTTTGATGATCTGATTTTGAAGAGAACTTTGAATTGCTTGTTTTCCAGTATACTGGGACTTTATTTTCTTCAGTAAATATTGGTTTACTTGATCAAAACGTTCAGTGTTGATGATTGAACTCACCAGTTTCTAGTGGTATCCTTGTCTTCACATGTACTGATGAAATATATACTTTTTGATATGAGAATATAATCTTACAGGAATTTAGAACATCAGGGTGAATAAAGTTGTCACCTTAGGCACTATAGTAAGACTAGAACAATGTACACAGAGAGTTCTGATATTCTACACGCCTTATACTGTGCAACGCATGCGCGAGAGCTTTTCGGCTATCCAATCAATCGCGATTGCACAGTAATGAGGAACGCACAGTGCTCCGCCCACGGCATCTATTTCCCCAGTGAGCACTATAGTCAACCCCTGAACCGGTCGAGTCGCTGCCGCCATCATTGCCGCAAACCGGCCGACTGAACCACTGTCAAATTTCAACTGGATTGCAGTCGGAATCCAGTCGAATTGCCGCCACTAGCACCGCGGCCACTGGTGGCCGCAATCGGGTCAAAATTCAACTGCGATCTAGTCGGACTATGGTGCCCACCGAATTGCGGCCACTGTGCTGGAGGCTGCAACTCATCCGTGATCTTCGTCATCTACTGTCCGATTTCTTTGGGTTCAAGGATTGAGCTATAGTGTA
>JBAMHZ010437046.1:0-10374 GCA_037177395.1 Alpinia galanga | reverse complement strand
CCTTTCCCCGGTTCCACCGACCCCCTTCTGCTCTGGTCATCCGTTCAAGGGACATAGCTTTCCCGTGGATTTAACTCCCTTCACAGGTCGTGGGACCGACGGTGAGGGGCACTGAGGGCGAGCGTATCGTCTTTTGCTGCAAGTGGCAGGACGCTCATGCAATTTTCTAAGCATCTTCAATTCAATCTCTCTAATTATGATGTACTTATATAAATTTTTCTTTAAATAGAGTGACAAATCTTAAAACTCTAGGCTATTAGACGGTCAACTATAAATACTTCGTGATTTACCTTGGCCGTTGGTGGAAAACTTTCTTTAGGCTAGATTAATTTTAATCTAGCAAATAACTTGAATATATAATGCAAATTAAAAATATATATAGAATTGCTCTAATTGAATGAAGAAGTGTCATACTAATTTAGTTAAAATAATTATTTTAATATTTTTATAGTAATTTTGACCAATTGAACGTGATTTCGATCGTCATGTTTGATGATTAAAAATAGTTAAATCGAATATTATAAATTGACGGTTCTAGACAATAAAGCAACGATCGCAACGCACGATCGCATCTAAGAAGAGATGCTATGATTGTTGTTAAATTTGTATAAAAATAATATTTGACATAATAAAAAGGTAATTTAATATTTATTTTTTTTTTCAATTCAACTATAATTTTATTTAATTTCTATGCTGTTACTTTAACATTTTTGTTATTGGAAGTCTGGCTCTCTTCTAATTATTTTTATTTTTATATAAATCAGGAGAATTTTCATCGCCAATAGTTAGACCATCAAGTTGATTTATATATCGTCACCCCAATAATTAACAACTCTATATCGTCGAACAATAATGTTGTATGATCCGATACAAAACTTATAAAATTAAAAAATATAAATTAAAAAAGTATGGATTATATTGACTTACGAAAATACTAAAATAAAATCAAGACATCTAACGCGGTCGATCAATCCGCTAAGTACTGTAAAAGTACTTCAAACTTAATTTTCCTGCAATATTTATCTCAAAAGCTCAACCTGAGATCTAATTAAATTTGTAAACATAAGAAATTTTAGTAATTAATTATATATAAATTGATCTAGAAATATATTTAATATTTATTCGGCATGAATTTTCTGATAAAAATATATTTAAAGAATACTATTAAAAACACGTGATTTTTTGTGTGCAAATAATGCATAATATTTTTATTTCTGAAAGAAAAAAAAAATTAAGATAATTAATTTGAACCATTGTGGTTGTCCTAAATTTACAGTTCAATTTTTAGTTACGGTAGAATTTTTTTTTTAAAATTACAACTACTGTCTACTGAGGCAGTGTAAGTAAGCATTTTTTTTATTATATTATGATGGTTAAAGAAGATCTGTTGAGATTTCTACGACCATCTATAAGATAGAGCTGACTATCTTCACAATTAATCGGGATAAAAAATTATGAACGAGAAGACTGGCCATGGCAGAGAATAACAAAGTTGCCGGTGAAGCTTCGTCGTCGAGGCTCAGTAGTGCGTGCATGGCGTGTCGCTCGCTCGCTGCCTGGCCCCCACCCCCGCCACAACAAACTCCTCGCCACTGCACGGCGCGTACGCGGACGTACGGCGCCGCTGACATCCGAGCGCGTGGCCGCTGCTGCGATCTCGGCGTCCTGCAGAGGTTGCAGCGGCCTGGTAACCTCCGTACTGATCGAGTTCATAGCCGTCGGCCGCAAAGACGTGAATTAAATACAATTAATTTTTATCGTCATAAAACGTTTAAATATAATTTTATTTTACGGCATGAATAAATAAACAGAAAAGAGGTGCGCGAAGGAATCTATTGAGGTTGAAACAGGAGAAGATGCCTCTAACTAAGTAGGGGCCCTGGCTGCCCTATCCACGGCGTGGTATGGTCCAAACTCTTCTTGCAACTGCAGAAGCGAAATTAAAGGCCCCCCCCAACCAGTTAATTAAACAGTGTGGAAAACTCAAAATAATTAAAGAAGAAAAAAACATAAAACATAAACAGTGGTCAATTTTTCTATGGTCATTGTCTTAATTAAAATCGGTACGTAGGACGTCCTCAGATTCTAGGTAATGTTTCCCTTCTCCATGAAGTACAACGCCAACATGGAATTATATTGAAATTATATGAAACTACTGCACTGCAACCATAAAAGTCGCTGCTTCTACCGTTGCAACGTCTACAGTATACGCGACCTGAAAGCGAACTGATCGAGTTGCTTTCGGAGCTGCAGTAGCTATCCGGTTCGTTACGGATGGATACCTTGGCTATTTGCCAGCAGAGGCAGCCGTGGATTAAAAAGAAGTTAATTATTATTATTATTATTATTATTATTTTTATATTTTTCTTTAGAATTAATTGATTTTCGAATGGCGTACGCTGGACGACGTGCGTAGACGTCGCGTCGCGGCGGATATACGGTCCAGCTTTCGCTGAATAGGAGAAGGAAGGAGGTGGAGGAGCAGGGCGACAGCGGCGGATATTCACGTTGGTTTCAGCCGTTGGCGTCGCGGCCGGGAAGTTCTCGTGACTTGCGCGCGCGCCCGCCGGACCGCGACGTCTCAACTGCCCCCCGAGCTCCGACGCCGGACACGTGCACGCTCTCGACGCGGTCCCCGACGCCTCTTTTTTTTTTTTTTTTCTTTCTTTCTTTCTTTTTCTTCCCTCCCTCCTCCTCCGCGGGGCCCTCCCCGCGCTCCCGCGCGCGCGCGTCGCCGTCATCGTGTCGGTCGCGTCCGCTCGTCGTCGCCGGTTGGCGGAGCTGAACGGGCCACCCGGCGAGTGATTACTTTTTTTTGTTTTGATAAAAAAAAGGCTCAAATTTAACGAACCATCAATTATTTTATTTAAAAATATCTTTCTCGATGGTACTCGAACACTACGAGAAAAATATGTCATTTTATATAATCTAGAGTACTTTTAATTTTTTTTTTTTTTATCTTTTTCTTCTAAAATATCATTAAAATGAGATTTGTTTTTTATATGATGTGATTGTCTTTGCGTAGTCCTTTTCGTTGAGCTTTTCGAGAAAAGATGAATTTTAACGGCCACAATAGTACTTTCACCGGTGTCCTGTCAAAGGTAACGCATAGCAGATGACCACCGGTACTCCGGCTTACAGCCCTTTGATACTTAAGTCAGACAGATACATGAGAAAGAAATAAATGAAAGAATGTATTAAGTATTCAGATGTGAACGTTCCTCTCTGTGGTTTTTCCTTAAATTGTTTTCTTGTAACACCTCTAAGGTTTTCTCATTCCACCACTTGGTACCTTACTGATACTTTCTAACAGACTATTAGGGGATAACTTTTGTAAAAAAATCTTCATATGACATTTCACATAGGTAAGAACTGTTATTTGCAAAGGTCGTTAGAGGATCATATGCGTAGAGGGGTTTCATCTACGGTCCTAGGCCTTAGGCCTCTCAAGCCCCTTTCCCTAGAGTTTTTCCGCTTCCGACTCGAAAAACTTAGTCATTTGACTTCTTCCGATTAGCTCCGCTCTTGACTCGAGGAATTTAGGTCTTTTGCTTATTCCAAGTCACTTTGCTCCTGATTCAATGGACTTAGGTCTTTTGCTCCTTTCGAGTTGCTCCATTTTCGACTTGAGAGACTCAAACGTTTTGCTTCTCTTGAGTCGTTCTGCTTCTAACTCGAAGAATTTAGATCTTCTGCTCGTCCTGAGTCACTTCGCTCCCAATTTGAAAGACTTAGGCTTTCTATTCTTCCTGAGTCGCTTCACTCCCGACTCGAAGGATTTAGGTCTTCTACTGCTCATGAGTCGCTCCGCTTTTAAGTCGAGAGACTTAGGTTTTCTGCTCCTCTCGAGTTGCTCCGCTCTCAACTCAATAGACTTAGGTCTTCTGCTCCTCTTGAGTTGTTCCGCTCTCGACTTGAGGAACTTAGGTCTTCTGTTCATCTCAAGTAGCTCTGCTGTTAACTCAAAGGATTGAGGCTTTTTCTTCCTCTCGAGTAGCTTCACTCTCGACTTGAGGAACTTACGTCTTTTATTTCTCCAGAGTAGCTTTGCTTTCGATTCGAAAGACTTAGATATTTTGTTCTTCATGAGTATAACTTCATTCTTAATTTGAGGGACTTAAATCTTCTACTTCTTCTGAGTCGATCTGCTGCTTCTAACTCGAGAGACTTAACCTTTCTACTTTCCTTCAATTATCCATGCGATCTCCTTACCGAACTCCGCCGGAAATTCTCTCATTCCCATAAATCCTTGATTTACAGGCCCACATCATTACCCTTTTCCAAATCACTCCTATAATTTATTTTTTTTAAAGGTCTAATTTACTCCCACGACCTCATTTTAAATATAAATATGAGTCATTGATGTTAAAGATATTTTGAAAAATAAGATAAATTACAAAGGACAACATGAAAAAGAAATGACTTTTTTTTGAAAAAAAAAATTAGAAGTGCTTCTACACTTTGTAACTTTCTCTTTATAATTTTAGATAACAAATAGAGTTGGCAATCATAAAAACATATCTATATATAATAATGCTAAGTAAAACATAAGTTAAATAAACGCAAACAAAACAGTTTCAAAGTGCATAAGTTTTAAATTCGATCGATAATTAACTTATCTTCTAGTTGATATTGTGGTCCTTAGGTCAATTAATTAACTAATCCATAACCCTTTTTTTTTAAATGGAAATTATTGAAATGATTCTTTAATAATAATAAGAGGATAAGAACAACTAGCTAGCCCTCTAATGGAAGGTGAGTGCTTCATTTCATCATCCCTTAAGCATCGATGCATGCCCTGAAACACTACCCTCTTCTTTTTTTTTGGGGGGGGTTTCTCTGAAAAGAGGACAAAGCCATTGACAAGAAAGGGCAACTGCCACTTAAATGATAATGATGCTCTACTAATTCTAATCCAGCTGCTAGTGGCCGGCCTTTTCTACTAAAGTAATGAGAGCCAAGCTTAAATTAATTAACTATTTCATTTCCGAGTGAAATGGTCATTAGATTAATCAATTTTATTTTGTATTTTGTTTGTGATATTATAAGAAGAAAAACAAAAAATGGTTTTAACTTTTGATTTCTGTGGCGGACAGTAGAGAATAGATTGCATGCAGAAAAGGTTGGGCGTTCTTTCGGTGGGCTTTTACTTTTGGTTAATGAAATCGATGGGTGGTGACGCCACTCTTTGTCATTCATTAGATATTAAATATTGCTTCTAATTTTTTTTTTTCTGAATTAGCACTCTGTATTCGTACCTTTGATTTGATTAATACTAAAAATGATTGATTTATACTCTATCGATCATTATAATAAATTAGGAAGTATTTATATGACCAACCTCAACAATAACATTCTTAATTTACAATTATATTTGAAGAAAATATTAAGAGTATTAAGAATACAATTAAAGTCTCACATTGTTAAGATATGAAAAAGATCATAAGTTTATCAGATGAAAATATCTCTATTGGTATGAAATCTTTTGGGTAGAATCTAAAAATAAAATCATAAGGACTTAGGCTTAAAGTGGACAATATCATATCACTATGAAGTATGTGAATCTTATACGCACTAACAATTAATATCAAAGTCATAATACTTGTCAAATCATATATCTTAAACGAAGAAAGTAAGACTCCAATGTCCAGATTAAGAGAACCATATGCCAGGTAAGAAATTCAATTGGGTCAGAAGGACCAGACAATTGGCAGGAAGTCTAATTGAGTCAGTATGATCGAACAATTGACAGAAAGTCTAACTGATTCAGAAGGATTATACAACTAGTAAGAAGACCTGGTGAATTAAGGATTGGATATCAAGTAGAAAAAGTCTTTCGAGGAGGAATAGACTTAAGGAGAGGGGGCTCAATATAATCCTTCGTTTGAGGGAGAGATTATTAGGAGTATTGAGAGTACAATTAAAGTTTCACGTTGATAATATATGAAAAAGATTATGAGCTTATAAGAGAAAAATATCTTCGTTGATATCTCAATATTTTGGATAAAACTTAAAAATAAAATAATGAAAGGTTAAGTTTAAAATGGACAATATTATACATATCATTATAGAAATATATAAATTCTACAGACACTAATAAAAAAATCCTATAAATACGCTGACGATTGAACTATCGATAACTGTAAACTCAGTTGAATATCTTGCTGTTGCACTGAAGTAGAATTTTAGAATTTCTAAGGTTCATTATATATTTCTTAAATAATCAGTTTTTTTTTTCCGAGTATAACATCTTTGAAATTTCTAAATTTAAGCCTCTTAGGTGGGAATTTGAATCTTGGTCCCATAGAATCGCTCGTTGATCCCGATGTAATTTCGCTGATAATGAATCGTCCCGTTACGAAGATTGTTTAAGTTTAACTTGATTTTTTTAAAAAATAATCTATGTATTTAACCTTTGCTCGATTAATATTAAAAGTAGATAGTCTTTTTTTCTTTCTTTTTTTCTGATTCATATAGTGCTGAATAAATTTAAAGCACATTTTATTTTAGAATTGATCTACAAGATATTTGTCTTATTTGAATTTTTAATCTTCCAATTCAGATGATTTGAATTTGATTTAAGATTAACTTGAGGTTGGTATTTAGATACTATCAAACTTTCAATTAGTATTTTATTGTTTAAAATTTTTATATTTTAGATTATATTTGATGACTTAGTGAATTTGATATTATAAATTTATTTATTTATTCATAAACGTTAGCTTATTTATTTAATTAATCATATATACATCGTGTAAAAGGTTGTAATCTGCCAACCTAGTAGCACCTACCAATCTATCATTAAATTATCGTAAGGAAGATAAATCATAGTAAATTTTTAACCTTTGAGACTAGTAACTAACACATGAATGGATAACATCCTCATATTTGCAGGGATTGATTCATTGTCCACTGTTCAACATCTGTACGTGCTAGCCATTAGCCCTTCTCGCGAGGGCTAATTAATTATATAATTGAATATATATAAATAAACTCTTTGTCAAATTGAATCGGGTTGTGCTTGAATGTATAATTTTTTTCTTTAATTGGGCTATTTAATGGGCCTTTGCTGGACCAATAGTTGGGCTTACGATATATAGATCATATTTTGAGGCCTATTCAGCCCATTATTTGACCCATAAAGATGAGTCGGTGTCCTCGTCGTCGTTTCGGATGACGTAGAAGAAGAGACGACGAAACGAGACCGAACGAAATCCAAAAACCCAATCGAAGCGCTCCTTCGCTATCTCGTCGAATCCCGATGGCTGCCGCCGTTTCCGTCTTGTCCTTCTCCGCTAGGCCGCCTACCGCCGTCGATGGCCTCCGGGTGAAGGACGCCCCCCGGCGAGTCCGATGCAACGTGGCGAGCAACCCCGCCGTCCGGGACGCGGGCGGGGAGGCTGCGGCGGGGCGAGTCGCGGCGGACTGTGTCGTGGTTGGCGGAGGAATCAGTGGACTCTGCACGGCGCAGGCACTCTCAACGAAGCATGCCGAGGCGGCGCTGGAGGTTCTGGTGACGGAGGCGAAGGACCGGGTTGGCGGCAACATCACCACAGTTGAGAGGGATGGCTACCTTTGGGAGGAGGGTCCTAACAGTTTCCAGCCTTCCGATCCCGTACTCTCCATGGCGGTACATTCGTATCTCTGTTTTGGACTTTTACATTACTCGGTTCCGCTTTCAACAGAGGTCTTTGAAAAATGGAATCACTACTATGTTGTTCTTTCGACAATGTCAAAATTGATGGATCTGTATATTTTTCAGAATTGATGGATAGAACAATATTTTCACCTTGCTCTGACAGTACAGCAAGGTATCTGTTGGAAGGCAACAATTTTACCTTAATTGAGTAAGCACATGTTTGTTTGGTAGGATGGATTACATGAAGGATGGATGGGGATTCATTTATGGTTTCACCTGTTCTCTTGGATGGACAAATGAATGAAATTATCCATTCTTTCACCTGTTCTGTTGGAAGGATAAGTTGAAAGATGGATACCTAAATTTGAAGAGGAAGATAATAATAACCTTTTTCTCTATAGCTTCTATTCTCTCCTCTCTCATTCCATCCGACTAACTTTCATACAATAATTCATAACCATCAATTCATAAAATGAACAATTGTGGTTAATCAACTATAGCTTTTCCTTCACAAGATATTTGCAATGATAATTAATCAGTGTAATTATTCTTATATTGGTTGCCTTGGATGGTGAGGTGATGCTGGCTGTGCAACAAAAGTTCATTGATGGAAGTGCTACGCTCAACATCGTTGGTGCACCCAAACAAAATGCCCATGCTATGGGCAATGGATACTGGTGTTGTGGCTGGTGAACATTGTCGCTATTGGTGGTGGATAGTAGTGCTGAAGCAGTGAAGCGTGAGGGAATTTTAGGAGAAGAAAAGTGTAACTTGTTTATGAAGATTGCATGGTCAATTTAGTAATTTACTAATTATTTCCCTTCGCTTAGTCCGGTTGATTTGGGCAGCCAAAAAACTGGGATAATCAAAATGTTTTCCTTCAGCTTATTTCTCTTGACCGATGCATCCTTTTAATCATTCAGTTGAATTGCTAGATGTTGGGTTCATCCTTGTACTCATCCATCCATCCTTCACCTTATTTGCCCAAATGAGGCTAGCATAATTTTTTTTTTGGCCCAAATGGCCTCATGTAAACTGTATCCATAGAACCTTATCAAACAACTTTTTTCAGAGGTCAGAGTTGTTATAAATTTGCTCCACAGTCCTACATCACAGCTACCTTAATCATTCTACAGTACAAGGTATTTTATATGGTGTTTCTTTGATGCAATAATGAATTGTGATATTGTTAACTAAAATTATAGCTACCCTGTCTTCATACTACTTCATGGTAGCTGACATCTTATACAAAATGTGTAATAGGATTGTGCTAATGGTTAATGCTGCAAAACATGCTGAGCCTATAATTCCTGGTGGAGTTTTGCTGATACAATTATGTTGTAACTTCATTTAAATACAATCTGTTATTGATAGGGGAACATTTTGATATATATCAAAACTTTTTTTCATGAAATTGTTGCATTACTGTCATCAATGCCAGAATGACATAAATCACATATTTTCCAATCCTTATTCATTGTTTAGGGCTTGGTTCACTTGGCTACATAAGGTATTCAATTTCCTTATCGTCAAACACCCAACTAGATCACACAGCCCCCCATAGAGGAATGAACCTCTGATGAATCCATGAGTGGATCATATTTTCAATATCTCATCCATGTGGCTAGGTTACTGACCTAATACAGTATCCCCATGTCAATGTGGAAGCTGAACTTGTAGTTATATGGATCAAGCTAGTTTAGTTTTATGGTCTGAAAAATTTGTTAGCAATCATACTTTGTTTTGCACCCTCATAAATGCAATACATACTCTTATCTTCTGATGTATAAAATGACAAGTTACCTGTTTTCTTTCTTTTATTTTGTTCTAAAAAATGCACTATTGATTTTCATTATTGGGGTTGCCATAGAATTTGATCATCTAGGCACCATACTTACCATGGATTCTTGAATTTCTTATCTAGTTTCTTTGCATATAATTTAGTCTGTTTTTGCATCATTATCTTGAAACATGTTATTAACTCTGCTCATAAAGAGTTAATCAAAACCGGTCCCAAGCTCGGATAAAGGAGGAGAGTTGTATTAGATTGTTAACCAGTGGTGAACTAAAACAAATGTTCAATGAAGGGATCCACTAAATTATTGTGCTAATGCTAGATTGTTCCCCCGAAGGAACGTGTTACATGGTCCAACTATAATGTCTCGGCAAGGACTGATACATCTTTAGAACTCAGGTGCAATGATTAAATAGTGATTAATATGCAAGAGTTCGCATTGTAGGGTTCGACTATAACGTCTCAACAAGGATCGCTATATCTCCATAAGAACTTGGGTGTAGTGTTAAATAAGTAAGTGTTCTCACACGGTTGGGTAAGAACAAATATTATATGAAAACTAATAGTCTAAGATTTGAAACATGAAATATAGGAACTTTTGAAGGTAAAACAATGGAGGTAGTCGATACAATGATTAGAAGAAGAAGAATTAATATTTTGTGTGTACAAGAAATAAAATGAATAGGCAAGAAGGTAAAAATGAAAGAGAATTTGAGTTTTAAATTATGGTACACACGAAAGAATAAAACAAAAAATGAAGTGAATATTATTGTAGATAGTTCGTTAAAGAATAAAGTTGTAGGAGTAGTTAGAAAGGAAGATAGAATTATAACACTCAAGATAGTAGTAAAGAAAAAAATTATGAATATAATTAACGTATATGCACCTCAAGAAGGATTAGCTGAAGATATCAAAGTAAGATTTTAGGATGACCTAGATC
>JBAMHZ010437035.1:0-10375 GCA_037177395.1 Alpinia galanga | reverse complement strand
ATCATACTTGACAGTGGGAGCCTTCGAAATTGGAACTGGTTAGCAATGATATGGTGGAGACATATCTGCCAAAGATACCTGAGAATGAAGACTGGAAAGAACTCCAACTTCCTCCTAGAGACATGCGTGAGAAGGCACCCAGAGCTAAACTGTGATGTCTCGTTTACTTAAAGAGAAATAAAAGGAATATAAATAAGCAAGTAAACAACTGTTAGTTTCTATCTTTATTGTTGTCTTTTGAATGAAATGTGCAATGGTTGATAATGAATGTTACTCATTTATCGGCAACAAAGAGTTCATACAGAGCACCAAAGGTCCCAAGGCTTAATTTAAGTAGATGAGGTCTTTAATATAGGCGTAAGTTGATGTCCTAAGAGCTCATAAATGTAGACAGCGTTACAGCTCAAGTTTTTACGTATAGAGCCAACAACTAAACGTGTAGGCCTCAGATCACATATGTTTTTCATAGACAAATATAGGCTGTTTCATTAAAATCAGTTGACTCCATATGGTGCATGTTTGTTCGGCGAGCAAGTTTTAGCTCGTTTTGGTTTAGGATGTTAGGTGTGATCAGACAGCCGTCATCAAGTGGCCTGTCTTCCTTTGCTGTCTTGGAATTTATTTGCTGAGGGTCTATTAAATTGTATATGAACCATCATCCTGGCCTGTATAAATTTATTTGGTTTATAATGTTAGGTGTGATTGTTGATTAGACAGCAAACATCTTGGCTCGATCCACCGAGCAAGAGCAAGAAATCTAAACGAGTACTACTGTTACATCCGCTTGTATATGAACGATCGAAAGGCACACAATCAACCATATATATTATTATCGAATCTGATACAGTCGATGATGAAAAAAAAAGGAGAGATTTTGCGTTGATTAACAGAGTGATTATTAAGATTTCTATATCAGCAGCATCACTGCACCAACCAATGCCGTCCTACTCGCTCCGAGCACGTAATTGGACCCCGAACCGTCGTCTGCGGGTGATGATCGCGCTGGCGAGGACGCCGGGGGATTCACACTTTGCGAACTCGATGGTGACAAGGATGGAGACGGCGTCGGAGAAACAGAGGGGGCCGGTGATGGAGCAGCTGGAGACGGCGCAGGGGCCGGAGTAGGAGTAGGAGTAGGAGTCGGAGTCGGAGCCGGAGTCGGAGCCGGAGCCGGAGCCGGAGCCGGAGCCGGAGCCGATTCTGGTGTAGGAGGATTATAAATAGGAGCCGGGGCAGGAGTAACAGGAATAGGAGGTGGCGCAAACGTCGGCGTCGGAGTCGAGGCTGGAGCAGTGGCGGGCGGAGTGGTCACTGGAGGAAGTGCTGGCGTCAAAGTCGAGGCCGGGGAGGTGGCAGGCGGAGTGGTCATTGGAGGAAGTGTGGGAGTCGGAGTCAAGGCCGGAGAAGTGGCAGGCGGAGTGGTCATTGGAGGAAGTGTGGGCCTCGGAGTCGAGGCCGGAGCAGTGGCAGGCTGAGTGACAGGCGGACGAGTAGTGGTCACTGGAGGAATTATAGGCGACAGAGTCGAGGCCGGCGGAGTGGCAAGAGTTGGAGCGGTCACTGGAGGACGTGTGAGCGTAGGAGTCGAGACCGGAGCACTGGCAGGCGAAGTGGAAGGAGGAAGTGTGACAGTCGGAGTCGAGGACGGAGCAGTGGCCGGAGGATTGGCAGGTTGGGGGGTGGTAACAGGAAGAAGTGTGGCCGCCGGAGGAGAGGAAGGAGGTGATGCAGATGATACGGTGGGAGGGGCCGCGATGATGGAGGGCGTGGTGGTCGGCGACGAGCCAAAGGTGGTGGGAGGGGCGGCAATGATGGTAGGAGGCGTAGCAGAGGTGGTGGGAGGAGTTGCAATGATGGAGGGCGAGGCGTTCGGCGACGAGGCATAACTGGAAGGAGGAGTTGCAATGATGGACGGCGGGGCGTTCGGCGACGAGGCATAAGTGGAGGGAGGAGCTGCTCTGATGGAAGGAGTCGTGGTCGGCAGCGAGGCAGAGGCGGTGGGAGGCGCGGCGATGTATTGGGTGGTGCAGGGGACGATCACGAGGAGAACGAGGACAGTGAGCGTGGTAGATGAAGATGACGATCCATGAAATGCCATATTCCTCAATATGATCATTTTCTGGGAGATGTTCCAAGAGTTTACGTACATATATAATAGATCGAGAGGTCTCAACAACCGGACCAGCAAAAGTAGCTCCGGTTCAAGTAACAGTAAAAACTGAAAACTAAAAGGCTCTTGTCCAGCACGCGATACGATCAACAATTACACGACGATCAAAAAAAGAAGAAAACAAACAAAATCGTTTGCGAGGATGGTAGAGTTAACGCCATGATCTAACGCTAATCAGGCACCACCGTCTTCAACTATCCTCCCTCAGAAGTGGTGTTGAAGCAGAGCCTCCTACAGGGAGAAAGGAAACGAAATCGATCGATCGTTGTTATTAGGAAAGCATGGATGAATTGGAAATTCGTACCTTCTGTTTCTTGCTGCCTGCAGCGATGAATTATTCGCGATATCTCTTCTCGAACAAGATCCAACAAAAGGGCGCCCGCGACAAACGCTCCAAACATCAGCATCATGAACACCGAGCTCCACCCTTTTGTGGACAGAAATCCGGTGACGAGAGGTCCAACCGCCGCACCGACGGAACCTGTGCCGTCGATGATAGCAGTCACAGTTGCCAGTGCCCGCGAATCGCCTTTGAGCGACTTGTGAGTGCCGAGGTCAGCGGAAACAGCAGTGGTTATGAGAGCGTAAGGCCCGTTCACGAACAAGCCAGTGATCATCATCAACGCGACGTTGACTGTCTTCGATATGCCTCCGTATTTGTGGTAGATGTAGAGCGACGGAATCGCCAAATACATGAATGTGGCTGTCGTGGTCGCCCTCGCTTTCAGTTGGTCCGACATGCAGCCGGCAAGGATTCCGCCGATGATCCCTCCCACATCGAAAAGCGTCGAAAGGTTTCCAGCGGATTTGACTGAAAGGTATTCTCCTCCAATAGCTTCGACAATGGAAATACACCATTTTTTAAGAACAATTCGACGGAGATTTATAATTGCAAGAACAATGGAAGGACCGGAATTAAAAAGTTACCTGTCTGACTGAGGTAAAATGGCAACCAGTATAAGAATGTGTAAGCCACGAGCTTGGAGAAGAAGAGGCAGAGTGCGAAAGGTATGACGCCAGGTATCAGGCATGCCTTGAGAATTCCCACTGCGCTTCCTCTGTCCTCTGTTTCCTGCCGTTGCGCTGCCTCCTCGTCTCGAACGGCGTTTTTCTCGCGGCAGCGGCCATTTCTGAAGCCGACATCTTCCGGGTAGGCAGCCAAGAAGAAGAAGACCAGAACGCCGCCGGCCGCTATCAGAGCCCCCGGCAAAATGAACGACCACCCCCACCCGTATTGCAGCACGCTAGCTGCGAGCAGCGACCCGCAGATGTTGCCGACGGAGGTGTGGGCGTTCCATATGCCCATGATGAGACCCCTCTTGCTTTCCCCGAACCAATTCACCACCACCGCCACCACCGACGGCCACCCGGTCGACTGGAGCAATCCGGCGAGCATCTGCATGGCAAGGTAGAATCCGAAGGCGTGGATGTTCCAGAAGTACCCCATCCCGAACAGCGCGACGAAGGCACCGCTCCCGATCATTCCGAAGGCGAGGAAGAGGCGGAGGTCGAGCCGGTCGCCGAGGTGGCCGGCAGCGTACATGCCGATGGAATAGCAAGCGAGGAACGCGACGTCGATCTCGCCGAGCCTGGCCGTGCCGTCCGTCCCGTTGAAGGGCAGCCACCCGTTGGCGCCGCGGTACGGTCGGCGGGCGGACCGGTCGGCCTCGACGAAGAATGGGCCGAGCGGCCAGGGGCGAAGAGTCTGGTATGAGGGGTGGGCCTTGGGATCGAGCACGCTCTTGACGATGCTGGGCGGCTTGCGGGAGGCGTGGTAGCAGGCGTAGGCGACGAAGGTGAGGGCCAGGACGAGGCCGCGGTGGGCGTTGCGGCTCCACTCCTTTCCGCCTCCCACACAGCGGAGGAGGCTGAGACCCGGTGGCTCGGATCTCATTGGATTCTCTCACGGGTCAAAAAAATCCGAGGGGACAAAAATTCGATCTTTTTCCTCAAACCTCGGACGGGGTGGATAGTGGAAGGAGACGGCCGGGGGCAGGTAATAGGAATGGCGAGGAAGCGCTTAGCGTCGAGAATGGGCGTGGGAGGGAGGTCAAAGCGGCGCCATTGTCGTGCTGGTTGCAGGGGGAGGAAGGGACGGGAATGGGGGCACGCGAGCGACGTGGCAAGCAGGGAGAGGACAACCATGGCTACGCATGACTCGAAGAAGCGGCAAATATTTATATTTTTACAATTCAATTTAAATTGCAAATTTCTGACAATTATTTATGAATTAAACTTGTAATAACAATTTGTAATTAAAATTATTGTTTCGTTGCATTTAAAATATGAAAAATTTAGGATGATAATTGGCAAGTTCCATATATCAATTTAAATTTTCATTTTGGCTATCAAAATTATCAAAAGGGCATCTTGGTTTGAAAAAGAATGATCCTCGTGTTAACTAGCAGAGCAGAAGTTGCATGATGTGAGAAATTGATGGATAACAATTTAGTGTTAATAAATACATCTTGTCCTATAAGTGGGAGACGCGAAACGGATTCTCAAATTAATGTCGATAAAATTTTAAAAAAATAATATATGCTTAAATAAAATAAAAAAATATTATTAAATAAATACTATAACTATTTTTTTCACAATATAATTAAATGAAATAACTATGATGAATAGGAATACATTCCTCTTGTGAAATGCAAATATGGTTGCAATTTCTCAGTGGGCCGATTTGGTCCGGAATAATTGAATGATGGGCCAAATGGATTTATCCAAGCGGTCCATTAACCCCGAAATATTCGATTCTGGCCCATACCAAACCCTTCTAGGCGATGATATATTATGTTATGTCTTGAATTATTTTTTCTTTTAAAATTTTATCTTTAAGAAAGATCAAGACATATTCTCTTATATCAAATATAAAATTAATCTATTTTCATTAACACTAAAAATGAATCTTCTTTTCTCTGATCTAACCAATAAGTGAATGCCAATAGGATAACAACAATATCAAATCAATTTATATATAATAAACAGGTCTCTTCCTTCTCTTCTCTTCCGGAGAGGATAGATAAAGCAGGAAGATGCAGCAGGAGCAGAATTTGGTGCAGAGCAATCAGGCAGCAGCAGATGGTGTCGTGAGTACTGAGAGGGAGGGGGCGGGGGCCTCTAAATCCCATCTCCTCGCTCCTTCTCCTCTCTCTCTCTCTCTCCATGAGAACTCTGCTTGGAGTTCAACACCCTCTGACACACACAAACACACACAAGGTCCATCTATCCAGGGCAGGTCCCTGTACTTTACTTTAATTCCACTGCTTCTTTCTTTCTTCCTTTTGCATTTTTTTTTTTGTTTTTTTTGCCTTGGTGGTCACTGACTCAGGCTCAAGTCATCCTTTAGATATAATTACTTAAAAATTGAGTTGTTTAATTATGTGATTTGCCAAACAGTGAAGTTTAATTGTGTCCTGTACGTGTGTGATAACATTCACAGTTTTTGGACAGGCAGAGAAGAGAAGAGAAAGGAGTGGAAATAGAGAAGCCGAGAGCTGGTTGACTTTCTTCTCTTTTGTAGTCACGTACGGTCAACCATGTGTGACCAACTACAAGGGGAGTAAACAAGTTAATTAGATATAATAATATCATTGGAAGAAGTTTAATTACCTTGTTTATTTTACTCACATCTAAAATACTATGAAGACGTACAAGTACCTCATGTGACACATTATTCTAATAATTTGAAATCGTGAATAAATTAAAATACATGAGTGGTAGGCATCACATAGATGCGTATTTGGTGCACATGAAATATGCTCTTCGGCAAAAGGAGTCCAATATTGACCTTATTTTCGAGTCATGTTGATACATGCTTGAGCATCTATTTTCCAAAATTGATAAACTAAACCAACTAAGCTAATAGAGTCCAAATTAATTTCAATTTAGTTTCTGTTTGAAGAATTTATTCAACCTATCAAAACAATTTCAAATTGTTAATATTTTTATTTTATTTTATTTTATTTAGGTAAGATTAATAAATCTCTCTCAATAATATTATTATACAAATTTGAGTCCCATGACTTTTAAGTAGAAGCTTTTTATATTTTATTCACTTGTCATTAATTAGACCAAACAATTATTAGTGCATGTGTAAATAAAAAAATATTAATTTTCATTGTTTCTTATTCTACTTTTATGTTTTCCAATTAACATAATCTCAATGCTATACTTATTCAATTTATATATTTCTTTAAACAACTTATATTTATTTTTAACGAACAGTTTCAAATTAATGGAATCAAATAGAAAATCTTAGTTCGATTTGGACTTGTATTTTTCATGCCAAAATATTTTGCTTTGATTGAAATTGACAAATGGAATTGAACCATGCCGACCTCCACGTACTCTTACTAGCTCGACAATAAAAGTCAAGAAATAACAAATGATCTCATTGTACCATAGAGAAATTCATCTAAGCTTGATTGTACAATATTAGTTGAATTTCAAAGAAAGCATCTTCCAAATTATAGATCGTTATAAGTTCACAAACCGTCTGTTTTTTACCTTGTAAAGTGAGTTGGAACAAGCTTAATCAATATCCATTCATTAGGTACCATTCAATAGGTTTGATGTTCACCATCGAGATGGAAGAGATTGGAAACCCTTCCTCTCTAAATATGGACTCTTGGTAGAACGAGTATAAGAGTTATACCTTCAATCTGGCCGAACCCTAAACTCGGCTAAGGCCGTAGCACAACATGAGTTACTTAGGATTTGGCTTAGAGGTGGTTTGCATAAGAAAAATGATTAAGTAGTGATAGCACAACATGAGCTAGCTAGTTAGAATGAGTATACATAGATTGTGTTTGATGACAGTAAGTATAACCTTAATCATCCTAGAAAACAAAAATAAAAGAAATATATCACATTTTTCATATATATCATGGCCATGGAATGATAATTACATGCTGAAGGCAAGAGAATTAATATTTGTCGTCCACAATATATAGCATACATAAGTTGGATTGATCAATAATAATACAAGCCCATTCCTCACTTAATTCCATGCCCTAAATGCACTCTTGGAAACAAAAAGATTCAGAAACATGCATGCATTATTATATTTTATAGCAGAAAAGTTTTGTAAGAAAACTCCGAAAACAGTGATATCAAATTGGGATTTAATAATTCCGATGAGAATTTAAGTTAATTATGAGAGAATTAAACTCTATGGATCGGATGGATGAAGGAGAAGTCCTTAAAATGAGTTGAAACATTCGTGTTCAGAAGAGTTGGCATCATCGCAAGGAGAATGAGTGTGTCTTCCCTCGTACGTGGTGATAACCATTCGACAATCTTCCGACAATCTCTCGACCCTCTTCTTCACGCGACAGTTGCTGTGGGTGCAACGATAATAACTTCTGCTCACAAATTTAGCTATGCATTAATGATGTTTGAATTTACTTAGTTAATTCGATTGGTCATTTAATGATATATATGTTCAAAAGATGTGTGTGTACCTTGGATGAAGACTATTTTTGACAACTTTTTGGCCATATTTCCTCCACTTGTAGCCATCGTCGAGTACATCCACATCACTTCTGGTCTGGAAGCAAAACCTCGGCTCCCTCATCTTCCTCCTTACTTTCACCTTTCCCTTCTCCGTGGAGTTTGAACTCCTCCACCTACGCGTGCATGCACAGAGCAGAGCTAGTATGAGAAAGAATCATAATCAATCATCATCCCTTTCATCGTCACCGTATACAATACCATGAATTGGCACCGTCTTTGCAAGAGCTCTGATCATTGAGAGCTTTCAGGTCCGAAGTACCTACCTATTCAGAAACCGTGTGAGGAACATCGAACGATCATGTAGCGGACATCAAATGGCTGGGACTGGGAGCGATGATGTGCATACCTCTTCGTTGCTCCAAGTCTTGGAGATGGAATTTTCGCAGCTGCTGGCAGCTGCAGCAGCAGGGTGGGAGAAGGGAGAAGGCTCAGTGGACAGCAGGAATGGAGTGCTTGCTTGTGGTGGAACTAGAAACCCTAGATCTTGGAGGGTCTCCTTGCTCGCCGGATGCCCTAGCTCCATCGGATGCGGCACCACAGAGGGCGTTGAGGAGGGACGAGGGACGTCGAGGAGGTAGCGGCGTGAGGCACCTCCTGCCATGGATCAGCGACAAGATACCCTAGCTAGCTTACAGCAACCCCCTTACACTTATTGCTCTACGAATATACAGCCATTATTTTCAGATGTGGGGCATTAAGGGGAAGGGAAAATTAACTGACAAATGTCAGTTAATTATTTGCAAGGATTAAATTTAGTTTTTTTGTAAAGATTATATATCTTATATATGGATGATTGAGGTTGGTTTTGTTTTTTGTTTTTTGCTTTGTTTTGTGTCGTGCAGATTATTAATTAGACTTGTTCTCTGCTCAAAAGAAAGAAAAAGTAAGATTAGAAGAGTAATATATAGTAGAAGGAACAAGTAATATTTTATAGAGTTTGCATTGTTGCATATGTTTATTTTGTCAGCTACAAAGTAAAAAATGACGAGCAATTTGTGTCCGTAACAAATGCTGATCATCAACAACAATAATAATAATTATTATTATTTATCAGCTAGCAAGCGAATCTAACTCGAAGATGTACACACTCATTGCAAAAAGGAGGATAAGACTGGGAAAAGGAGAAAAAGCTTGCTGCCAATTGCACAATGAAGCACAATCCTTTATGACATAGATATATATATAATTGAATACCGCACAGAAAGGGTTTGTCTTATTCAATCATGAAATGTAAGCGGACACTGAAACTGAAACGTTTGCACCAACTCATCATGGCTGAGCTTGCACTAGCTACAAATATATTTAATGTTTGCTGAATGTATATTTCAGACTAATTTAAAGATACTCCGGCAAACCCCTCAATCATTTCGTCGCCTCTCACGAGCTGCTGCTGCTGCTTCTTCTTCTTCTTTGTTGGATTCATAAAATTGATTCACATTATCGGCTTGGGTCACTGCATGTCCTGCATTGACCGCTTAATTATTTCAAGGAGAAAGAAGAAACAGTTAGGGTTTCACGTCATAAAGCTGCAAAACCTGGCCTCCTTATTGATTAAATCTATATCCTCTCTAGGCCAAATACATGCGATTGGAAAAAGTTGGTACGTTAAATTAACAAAAAAAAAAACTTGATATATCATCTTCTTCTGTGTAATACACTAATACTACAACAGTTAAGAATTTATTTTTTTTTTTTCAGAGAGATGGATCATGGATGGCAATTTGAAGGGGGAGAGAGAGAGAGAGAGAGAGTATGGTGCGTAGATCGTCTTTAACTTTTTACTGCCATTGTTGCTTTCATTGTCATGGTCATTTTTCACGGCCATGATTACTAATAGTAATATGAGATTTCCCCGTCTGCAACTGCACTTGAGGTTTTACTTGCAATTTTCCTCTCGAGAATGAGTGGGAGTGGAAGGGACTGGGGAGGGGGGCCATTCTGCCTCCCAACGCAGCAACTATATGCCCTCTCTCTCTCTCTCTTTCTTTCTATCTATCTATCTTTCTGTCAATCCACTGAAACGATCATGAGCTGCAGCTGATACCCATCACGCCCCTCCAAATCCCCTGGCAATGAATGCTTCTCCCCACTCGACCAATTGCAGAAGAACAAAGGGAACATGAGATCTAGCTGTGTGTCTAATGTGTATCTATACTTTTCCCACTCATTCTCTCACCTCTGGATATCCCTTCTCCCTTTCATTTCACAGGTGAAGGTGCCCCCCACCAATACCATGAGAGTGACTTTGAAGAATCCAATATGCATGTATATCTCTCTCTCTCTTTTATTATTATTTCATTTTATTGCTTTCAGCAGCTGAAAGTGGGTGACTTCTCAGTGTCCTCCAAACCTTATCTTATGGCATTTCTTCATTCCCATCTGCTCTTCGGTGCATCTCTTTTATCTCGATTCTCATGGGAGGGTGATTCAAGTGTAAGTAGCTAGAGTCGACAAGAAAAAGCTTTCTACGTCTCACATGTCTTTCACATAGCTAGTCACTGCAGGGTTAAATATTCCTTAATTACAGCTTCTTTCGGCTACTTGGCGTTATATATAACTGTCTAGCTAGTCAATACCTACTACCTGCAGTTTACTTGAAACCTAAAATCCTCTGTGAGTCGAGACTCTTCCCCTTTTCGAGATCGTCGCTTGTTGCCCTTTCTCTTCCTCACCTCTAATTCTTTCGTT
>JBAMHZ010437016.1:0-10378 GCA_037177395.1 Alpinia galanga | reverse complement strand
TTTATTGAATTGTTTAAATAGTATTTAAGCTTTAAAAAAAAAGTTGAACTCTAAAATAAATCGAGAGAAAAATACTGCATTAAAATCTAAATAATCTCTTTTTTATATATTATTTTTATGTTTTATGATAATCTTCATTATATATATTCATATATATATAATTTTATTATTAAATAAATTATATTTTTTGATAAATTTTTTTATTGATTGTATCACATAATTTAAATAATTTTTATAAATTTAATATTGAATGAATAAAAAAATAATGAGATTAAATTTAATAAATTAAAAGTAAAAGAGTTCTGCATTATAAATTGTCTTGATTTATTCAGATGGTGTGGGTCGGACCTCTGGTATTAAGATATCCTGCACCAATTAAAAAATAAAATAAGTAAATTTAAAAAATTGATTTATATAGATTAACATAATAGTTAAAATTTGAAAACAAATGAATCAACTTAAAATCACAGTATTAATATTATTATTTTTAAAAAATTAAATTAAAAATAGTAATACTTTAAAATTATTTCAATGCGAATTATCAATTTGAATCGGCGATTGAAAATGGGTCTAATTTGTAACCAGCTTGTCCTGTTAGTTTAATCGGGTTCTAAGTTCTGGATCGGATCCAATTTCGATTCGATCCGTGAGCAGATCTAGATCCGTCGAGGACCAGCTCAGCTGGATTTGCGTTGGTCCTTGGAACACGCGTGGGTTCCACTGATAATTTATTGGTTTGTTTCCAAGCGGAAAGTATGGCCAAATCTGAATAAAATTATTTAGTATGTTAGATCTTCAGTCATATTCTATTTATAGAATTGTTTTTCCAACAGAGTGATCCTAATTTATTTTGATAAAGTTATTCGGTGTCTTGTCAGAGATCCGTAGAGCAGAGTTAACTAGGATTGGTTCTATGTGATATATCTATTTTTTTTATATGATACCGTATATTATACCAATAATTTAGTATATTGAAATTTTAATATAATTTAAATTTCATATTGCTCATACTGAAATATTGATATGGTACCAAAAATTTCAGTATTGATATTAAAAAATATTAAAATCTTATACTACTAAAAAATTGGGTACAATATAATACCGTACTAAAATTTTAATATATATATCATTAATATCGATATATATCATATTAAAATTTTTGATATTTTTTCTATCCCTATAAAAAAAGTGCTTCTTTTTACTACGGAATTGTAATTCTTTATTCGAAGAGGTTGTCTGAATTTGAAATTCTTAATGTGAGGGTCCGATCTGAATATTTACCATTTAAACGGTAACCTGCCGATGATCGCAGCATATGACCTCAAAATTCGTGCGCAGCCATGCAGAATCCGACGTCCCCATGCATCTCCTACCTCCTCCGTCTCAATTCCTAGTCGCTGCTTCACAAACTCTCCTTCTGTCGCTTCATCAATCAAAGAACGCGTCGAAGTTGCTGCAATTGAATTCCTTATCCCTCCGATTCGGCGCTCCACCACCATCAAGTGTCAATCCGCCATGGCCAACGATCATGCTCGCAGTACTGGCGGCGAGCAGCCCCTGCTCACTCTGCAGATCGTAAACAACACCAGCGCCCATCCCTCTCTGCTCCGCGTCAGAAAACAACGCCCCACCTAGAAAGCTGTCGATCCGTGCGCAGCACGTGCTTGGCTGTAGGCGGCTCAGCGTCCTGCAGCAGCATGCACTCGTATGTATAATATATACAGAAAGGAGCTTTTAGTAACGCTGTGGCAAAAGCCGGGGAGGGGAGGGGAGGGGGTGTGGGGGAGGAGACAAAGAGAGTTCTGCATTGAAAATTGGTTAGGGATTAAGAAGAGACGATCACACACGAGTGTGCTCTGTTTTTTTCCATTTGAAGCGTTGGGAGAGTTAGGGGAGCTTCAGTTTGGACACAAATGGCGTAGACGATGGCAGTTGAAGACTTGCTTCGAGGAAGGAAACGGCTAAAAGGAGTTAATTTTAAGGAAGAAAAGCTACCTTTTGTGATTGAGAGCGGAGGGGAAGGGGGAGGCGGAGCGATGGAGTCTAACGATTGGGCGAGGCTCAGGGTGGCGTGGCTACTGGTAGCGGTGGTGTGCTGCTTATCGTGCCCCGCCGAGGCGGCGGGGGCGGCGACAAGGAGGGTGGAGGTGCAGCGGCACCTAAAGAGGCTCAACAAGCAAGCTGTCAACAGCATCAAGGTCGCTCCTTTGACCTCGCCTTCTACCAGAGAATAAATGCTGTCGCTCCTTTGACCTGCTCTTCTTTCAGAGCACTAATGATCACATTCTGATGCGATTTAATCTGCAATTTCGTTGAAAAATTTTGAATTCTTCACTTAATTTTGTTCTCTTGATTTTTTCCCCCTCTACTTTCAACGATTTCATCTCCATCTCTTCAAGAACATCAAAGTTGCTCCCTTGACCTCCTCTGTCCTTCCAGAACACAAATGGTGACATAATTTAATCTACAATTTCATCTAAAATTTTTGAATTCAAGTTCCGTTTTCTCCTAATTTTGTATCTTTTGTCTTCTTTTAACAATTCCATCTCCATTTCTTGTTTCTGCAGAGCCCTGATGGAGACATTATCGACTGCGTACACATATCTCACCAGCCAGCCTTCGATCACCCTTTCCTCAAGAACCACACAATCCAGGTCCATTAATTCTTCCCCTTCTTCTTCTTCTTCTTCTTCATTTAATTTCTACTCTACCTGAAACTTTTGCCAACTCACCAGATGAGACCATCACATCACCCAACAGGACAAGTGATCCTTGAAAACAGCAAACTGATCGCTTCAAAGCAGAAACCCCCTCCCCAATCCCAGCTCTGGCACAACAATGGCAGGTGCCCCCAAAACACCATCCCTGTTCGCAGAACAAAGAAGGAAGACCTACTCAGAGCAAGCTCCATGAAGAAATATGGCAGAAAGCTGCAAAGGACCACCCCTAATCCACTCTCCCTTCAACCTGACCTCCTCGATGAGAGTGGTCACCAGGTACACACACATATATTCACATAAACACCTTTAAATGAGTAATATTGAAGCCATTTGCTGTAAAGTGTTGAGTGTGAATTTTGAGTCTCGTCGTTAGCATGCAATTGCTTATGTGGAGGGTGATTCATATTATGGAGCAAAGGCCACCATTAATGTCTGGGAGCCAAGAATTGAGCAGGGGAATGAGTTCAGTCTGTCTCAGGTTTGGGTTATTGGGGGCTTCTTTGGGGAGGATCTCAACAGCATTGAAGCTGGCTGGCAGGTGATTAATTATCCTTCATCAAGAACTTTGATCAAACATTTCAGTCTTGATGTGTTGTGTTGATGTAATTCTTCTGGTGTCGATCACAATTCATCAGGTGAGTCCAGATCTTTATGGTGATAACAACACAAGACTCTTCACTTACTGGACTGTAAGTGATCACTCATAATGCAGAAGCCTGCCATTGTTTGAGCTTCTTCAGCCGCCGCAATTTGCTTTGTGGTTTCATTGTTTTGTTTTATGTATAATAGTTTGTGTTTGAAATTTACAGACTGATTCTTACCAAGCAACAGGTTGCTACAACTTGTTGTGTTCTGGATTCATTCAAGTAAATAGTGAGATTGCAATGGGAGCAACAATCTACCCTGTTTCCAAATATGAAGGTTTCCAATATGATATCAGTATCCTTGTTTGGAAGGTATTAGTAGTTGTTATATACTGTCATTTTCATGCAATTATGTAATTGAACTGCCTAGGTTAATTCGGGTTGGTCCAACAAGAAAGCTTGTCCCGAGTTGATATGCAATTTGGCTAAACTAGTTTGAGTTTTGAATTCTGATGGCATTGACGCTCTGAGAAAACACCTGATATTTGTAAACATGGTGATTGTTTGAGCAGGATCCAAAGGAAGGCCACTGGTGGCTACAATTCGGGAATGACTCTGTGCTTGGCTACTGGCCTTCCTTCCTCTTCTCCTACCTCTCGGAGAGTGCCTCCATGATTGAGTGGGGAGGGGAGGTTGTGAACTCAGAGCCAGGGGGTGAGCACACTTCCACAGCCATGGGCAGTGGCCGCTTTGCTGGAGAAGGCTTTGGCAAATCCAGTTACTTCAGGAACATCCAAGTAGTTGATGGATCAAACAACTTGAGAGATCCAACAGATATTGCTGTCTTCACTGAGCAAGCCAACTGTTACAATGTGCAGATTGGCCATGGTGCTGGCCAATGGGGGAACTACTTTTACTTTGGAGGTCCTGGAAGAAACTCCAACTGTCCATAAATATTTCAGTTTGATCTGTGATTTTGATGCTGTCCTCTTCGTGGAAGTGGTTGGAGAGATGTTTTTATTCTCTTTTTGTTACTTTTATTTCTTTGTTTTGGCTTTGTTATTTTGTCCTCCGAGTTCTTTGTTCAGTAATGTGATGGAAACTGAATGAGATTGTGTATGTTTATTGCTTTCAGTTTCTTTTTTTCCTAAAACTGAATAGAATGAATGAATTGGACATGTTAGAGACAAGCTAAATTGAATAATTTTGTAAAGAAGAACCGACTTGAATCTCGATGTTGTAAATCTAATCCCCATGACATGGTGCAGTAGTAAAGGCAAAAAGACATCTCAAAGTAGAACGTAGTTCGATTCTCTACTGAGATAAAATTTGACAATGAATTTTGAAAAAATCTATATGGACGGTCCTCTGTGCAGGAATTACCTGGCGGATAAAGTAAGACTTTGATATTGGATAATTTTTCAAAAATAACATAACTATGGAGTCTAGATTGAATCACCGAAGCTACGATTGCTTCTTTGATGTACCCTGATAATTGATGGAGATTCATAAGAGCTCCAACCTCTTTTAACTCGGCTGTTGAAGAAGCATTTCTATAGGATCGTAGAACCAGACTCATCATCTTCAGAAATTAGTTAAACTTTACTGAAAGTTTAGATATCCAGTGTTATAGTGTTAGTGACAAAAAAAAAACTTCATTAATAGGTCGATGTGAAAGCGGCTGACAACTTTAAGTTGTAGCAAACTTTTTCTCATGTGATAGCTAAGCACAACAATTATTTCTCCCATATTATTCTGGGGCCTTCACCTTCACCTTCACCTTCACCCCACTTTATATCTCCTTTTCATGTCCATGTTATAGATTTCGGAACATGTTGCAGAGCAGCCATATGGGAGATGAAGAAGTTTAAGGAGTGACCACTCTTTCCCTCTCTTTAGTTGCCATGTACAACTGATTGAAATGAAGAAGGTTGGTTATTCTGTCTTTTTTAAAAAAGATTTGGAGACAATCACCATGTATATGATATCAATTTAGCTCAGAGCCTAAATATATCTTCAGTACATGTTCTTGCATAGGATTGTACTGTAGTTTGCCTTTTAAAGGAAGCTTGAAATTTAGATGGATATTCAGACACAAAGATACAATTGAGAGGAAATAAATAATCTAGAGAAACAAAGATACAGTTGAGAGAGGATTACAGTGCATTTTGTTTTAAAAGAAAATGCAACGGCAGTAAATAATATACAAAAATATTTCATATCCAAAAATTTACATGAGATTTTGCTTCTCATATGCCTTCCCATATGTCTAAGCCTAGCATTGCTCTATGAAAGTGAACATGCATTCCACCAAACACAACTTGTCTCAATCAAGAATACTGGAAAAATATCATTGTGTGTTGGAAAGAGAGAGTTTTGATGAAGAAGATGACTCACCGAGTGAGACAGAGGCAAGAGAAGACGCCCAAACCCGTGCGTTATTCGCTCCTTTCTGAAGGTTCCTTGTACGGTTCCAAAGCTTAAGATTGCTCCACAGCCTTTTGATGTCGACTAAGTGCAACGCCTGCTCCAGCAGCTGGCTTGATTCGCGAAGGAATCTAAAGTTCATGTGCCAGGCATGCAAGGCCCAAAAAGCTTTAACGTGGGAGTATACCGAAGGGACGAAGCATATGATCATTCTCAGGAAGATGAAAAGAAGGGAAAATGCCAAATACGGTTCCTTGGTTATCAACTCACTGGCAGATTCAAAATGGAGTACAGGGGTCCTGATCTTTGCTGAACTGACCTGGTCTATTTCTAGAAGTATGATTGGATCCACACCTGTGTACAAAAAAGGTAAACAAACAAATATGGTAGAAAATTGGATAACAAAAAAGATAGTTTAGCTAAGAGAAGGAAAGCAGTTAGAACAGTGTACCAATGCTTTTCTTGTAGAAGTACACCAGTGAGTTCAGACTCTTTGACCCACGATACCGAATCCTTGTGGTTCCATTGATCAGCAATATAGCGGGAAAGCTATGAATACCATTTCTTGAGAGGACACTGAATAAACAGCACAGAAGTTATCATCCAAATGGTAGTTGCAAAAACTGTGTTGGCAACTTTCAGGATTTGGAGCAGAGCAACTGAAATGATTTGCTTCAACATACCTTGGCATGATGGATGATTCTTCAACTACTAAGTGCTTTATTTGAGGGAACATTGAGTTAAGGGCATCAAAAGTAGGTCGAATGCTGTGTGAGAATGGACACCATGATGCATAGAAGAGAACAGAATAATAAGCACTGATCTCAACAGAACCCAGTTCTTTCTCAAGCATCTCTCCGCTCACCTTCAAATAGATTTGAGATAAATCAACAAAAACTCCTCATTCATTGTTGCTCCCACAAATAAAAAGGAAAATAAAAAATCCAAAGAGGTTTTGAATCACAAGCATACATATCAGACAAAAACTCAATTTGTGATGAAGCTAAAAGCTGCAGGCAAGGAGGAATCACAATCATAAACAATTACTCATATTGAATAGAGAATTCACTAGTTCTATTAATCCTCAAACTCCCGTCATCCTGTACAAGTATCATAAATCAAGTTTCCAGCTCTAGGTGCTGAGACTAAAAGGTTGTTTTGAATTACTATGTAAATTTTTCTTTCCACCAGTTTCCATCAGCTTATTTTGTATCATAAACAAGAATCAATCGCCCTTAGTCTAACTGCATGTATCATTTGATAGATGCTAATCAGGATTTCAGTCATTGTTCCTGGAGTGGATGTACTTTGTCGTTTTAACTTTTCTCTTAGATCAGCATGCGTAATATATTTGAAAATTAAAGGTGAATAGAAGATGCCAAAATTTTCCCTCAGTTCAGCATACATATATACTGCAAAAAAGGAAATTGGTTTTTAAAATTTCTAAGTAATTTTGGTAGGCTCTCCTCTTAAAGAGATTAAATCCTTAAAGAAGTTTCAAAGTTGGTAATATCTATCTACAATCGAAGGAAAACTTTGATAAGAGTTTAAATTAACTTCATTCTTTCCCCATTTACAACTGAGTTATTTCAAAGTTGTTTGCATCTTTTAAGAAATAAAGCTATTTCTTTCCCTACTTATTTCTAATTTTTCAATTTAGTTTGGATTGTAATCTTTAAAAGGACACTAAATTCCGTCATGTACTTCAGTTTTGCATAATATTATTCTTCTGTGAGTTTTCATTATGTGTTAGTCAGTCAATTTGAGATAGCTATCCCTCATGACACAATAATTCGCCTCAATTTTCTGTTGGTTTGAGTTCACATTATATGATGTGTCGAATTGGCATCAGTGTTCCCATGCACATCTATATTTCTTATTCACTGCCATTGAGCATTGAGGAGAAAATCACTAGCCAAACTACCAATAAATATCTTGTCAAAGGCAAATATCTTTTGTAGGACCTAAATCAGTTATCCCATCACTAACTCAAATAAGTTACTGATCTATCTAAGTATATATCATCTCAACCCTGACGACACCTTTTGCACGCATATTTAATGATGACCAAAACACACCAAATATGAATCTTACAATAATATAATTATCACTTACTTTCCCTTTAACCTGAATTAAAAAGGCACATAGTCAGCACGATCAAATAAGCTAGTGACCCATTATCAAATTATTACCCACTTCAAGTTTATTAAAAAAACCTCTCCAATCTATGAGAAGTAACACAATATTACCTATCAAATGGGAACACAGAGAAACTTCAATAAATGTTCTAAATGCTTTTCAATTCCAAATAAAAAATAAAAAACAATAGATTAAAACAAAAAAACATGTAGTCGACTATGCTCTCTTTTTTTGTGAAAACCACAGAACCTTCTTATCTTCAGCCAGTATTGTGGGGTTTTTTTAGTTCTAAAGGAGAATGTTAAATGAGCAATACGAGATCATGCTAATAAGAATAATAATCCAGAACAACTAGACAATATCTTAAATTAGTAGCCAATTGTCTAGCATTATAAAATGGACACTGAAAGTTGGTCCCTACATAGAACCTAGGTTAGGTTCATAGTGTCTGGCAGCATAGTCCCAAGGGCTCCAAAAATGCTCACTTCATCCTAAAGGTGTCAAATGATTTAGCTAAGTGTGGAAAAAAATCATGTTGCACACGCCAAAGGCAATACGGTTAGATTATTTATGAGTTCGTAATTAAGTTAGAATTTTGGCAGGTTTATTCCATCTTAGTATCGGTCCACCTCGACGTTTATACAAAGCAAACGTAATATAGGTCAGCAACTACTACTGATACTCTATCAGCCTTGTACTTTCTGCGCCTTGGGTTGGACTCCAATGAAAGCGTTTTTTTTTCACTCAAGCAAGACAAAAGTAGGCTCATCGAAATTGACGCCTAAAACTAAATAAAAGCATTGAAATTTGCCCTACGTATAGTTCCATTCCCCACCTGTAACCAAATATTCAACACATAATCAAAGCGTAATGGAAATATCTGTCGTTTGTTCAATCAAAGCAAAAATAATGAGACCCAATTAGCCTATTCAAATAGCCAAACACGCACAGGACACTAGAAATATCAATTTTAAGAATTGCAATAGGGATTCTTCTGAAGACCTAGCGATAGAAGAAAAATCAAACCCTAAATAATCTCGTCGACAAAAAACGACATCAAAGCCCCCGCCTTTGTGAAATAATACTCGAGGGGGATACAAGGAGTGTACCTCGACGGGCGGAGACAGATCGATCCGAGAAGGGCATTGAGATCCAAGGTGGTCGAGGAAGGAGAGGTTCGAGTCCGAGCGAGGACACAGAGGCTGCGATCGTTGGCCAGCGAAGGAGGCGACCGGGGAAAGGAGGAGGAGGAAGGCGAGGAGGTGATGGCGAGAAGATATGGCCATGGGGAAAGGGAGGGAGAGCGCAATCGGGAAGCGCGCGGTTGTTGGGAGAAAGGAAAGGAGCCAAATCTTTCAACCCTCCCTCGATCAAATCGCTTCTTCCCGTTTGCACGTGGATTGGGTTGCTCTCCAGAAGAGGCTACCAGGTATATTTCATATCGGATCCGAATAGAATCCGAAACCAAATCCTGAAACATCTGATCCGACAAGCACATTTAGGCTTGCATTTCTTTACAGTTTAGTTTCAGCTCCGTTAAAAAACCACTATAAGTTTTTAAAAATAGTACATTTGTTTAGGCTAAAAATATAATTTGAGTAACAAGAATGTGCTTGCTGAGATTCGAACCAGCTCTCCACGGCCACAAAGCCACATTTGACTTCTGATGAAATTATTCAAATATTAAAATTATTATAATGACAATTTTTACAATATTTTCAGAAATTTGTATATATTTAAAATAAATTTTTAAATAAAAAATGACACCTATTCTATTTAGGCTTTGATAATATTTAAAGTGATCACGAAAAGTTTAAATAGTTTAGAATGATTTGATATAAAGGTGATCAATCTATTATAATTTTAGTGCATCTTGAATGATTCATTACGATTTTAATAATAATATACTCTTCTATAAAAGTTTGGATTTCTAAGTTAAGAGCTCTCTCACTTCGATCCCATGAATGTAAATTATGATTGACTTTTTAATCATATAAATACTTGGATATAGCGAAGAACATATATTCTGATTGATATTTCTATCCAAAGGTACTCTATATTATACAAGATTAATTTAGTTGTTATTGTAGGTACGATATTAATACTGTTATATTTTTATTATTCAGTCAAAAAATCAATATAGAGAAGAAAAACAGTCAAATCAAGCTGTGGACTTAGTTTAGAACAAATTCAATTAAAAGGGAGAAAAGCCAAGCCGATTGTAGGTAGCTTGGCTAAGGAAGTGATTCTCGAGTCAATCTTGATTGACTCGGCTTAAAGAAGTAAATTGACCTGAGTGAAAATAGCTCAGTAGAAGGAGGATTGCCAAGCTGATGTAAAATGACTCGTATAGAAAGAACGACCTCCGAGCTGATAGAAAACAACTTGGTAGAACATAGAATTATTAAGTATAAAATGACTTTGACTAGAAAGAAAAGATGAATATAATTAAAGGTAAACGACTTACACAATATGGGAGTCCATATAAAACGACTTGGTAAATAGGAA
>JBAMHZ010437007.1:0-10380 GCA_037177395.1 Alpinia galanga | reverse complement strand
GCCCTCTGCGCCGCCTGTGACGCCGAAGTCCACTCCGCCAACCCCCTCGCCCGCCGCCACCAACGCGTCCCCATCCTCTCTGTCCCCCTCCCCGCCGCAGCCGGAACCGCTTTCCTCTCCCCGACGGAGGAGCTACACCGCCACAACTCCGAGGAGGAAGAGGCGGAGTCATGGCTACTGATCAATACCAAGAATTGCGACAACCAAGGGGCCTTGTTCAGCAGCGATCAGGTAGATGGCTACTTCGATCTCGTCAGCTACAACGACAACGCTTGTAACGAGATCCGCAGTCAAGAACAACAAATACAACTACTCCATCAGCAGCAGAGTGAAGGCGTAGTTCCTTCGGCTCTTTGCTCAGAGCAGCAACGGTTACAGAAGCAAGAGGAAGGTTACGGCTTGGCGATGGAGTATGAGGTCTCCAATTGCACTGCTGGTTTCAGCTACACTGCCAATTCCACCAGCAACAGCGTGAGTCACTCTGTCAAGTTATAGTGGATATCATCTTATTGACAAGACGGAATTATAGGTATGTTTTCACATATTCTTGTTTCCTTCTTCATGGTAAGTATCGACTACATGATCTGACAATGCTGTACTTTACTAGTGTTTTTTAAAAAAACACTATTCAATCAACTAAAAAGGATTGCCATGATGTTTCTGTTTCACTCTGTTCTTAAGAACATCTGAAAGAGGTGAGGTTAAGTCCAATCATACTACAAAGAGTGGAGAAGAGATGAAACCTGTTCTATTCAGTATAAATATTTTGAAGTTTCAGAAACTCTTAGTAGAAAATAATTGAAAAGCTCATTCTCAGGTATCCTTCACATCCATGGATGCGAGTATTGTACCGCGCACCAGGGTAACCCAAATCTCAGACACACACAACTTTGCGAACTCAAATGGACCGAACAAGCTCCTCCCCTGCCCTCCCCTGCCCCAAATGGCATTACAGTTTCCCATGGACAGGGAGGCCAAAGTGCTGAAATACAGAGAGAAGAGGAAGACTAGAAAATTCTCGAAGACCATAAGGTATGAGTTGAGGAAGACATACGCCGAAATGAGACCAAGAATCAAGGGGCGTTTCGCCAAACAATCGGATGCAGAGCATGAAATGGAACAGATGTTCTCTACTCCGGTGCCATCTGACGGAGGCTATGACATTGTGCCTTCTTTCTAGTGCTTTTGGGAGAAAATTTTCACTTGTGTTTGCTAAATTAGTAGAAGAGTTCAGTTAGTAGAATTGGCCAAATGTAAGCAAGATATTGCAAGACAGAGATAGTTATATGCATTTATTAGTCTGCTTTTAATGTATCATTATAAATATCATATTAGATTCTAGCTAACACTAGTTTCTGAAGCATGTGCAATTATTTGACTTCTTTAAAATGTTTTTTTTCCTTCTAGTGTTGGCTTTCTCACCTTTTAGCAAGCTGAAAATCAATTTCTAAAAAATAATATACTACCTATATGTTCTTATATTGGTCTCAATAGAAGCTCCAAATCAACTTAAAAACCTTTCTTATTCTATCAAAAATTAATTTTTAAGTCTATATTTTTCCTACTACTTTCCAGCACCAAACCAGATGTGCAATGTTCAATGAAAATTTTGCCAGTTCAAAGTTAGACTCTCCAAAACAAATTGTAATGGAACACCAAACGTTTGAGGAAATATTGAAAAAAAACCTATTTACCACAAGAAGGTAGTTAATGTCATAAAAAATGTATGCATAGATGGAATTGATAAACTGGAACAATTGCAACTAATTATTATCCAATTTAATCATCATAAACAGAATAGAGAGTCTAAGAGTTGCTACCAGGTCATCATGGTTGGTTCAGGTCCCTCGTATTTAAATAGAGGGAGCTCTGCCTGCTGGTGAATGCTGACTTTATACAAATGGGTGAAAAACCAGCGTAACCTTTTTCAAACTTGGCCAAGCCAAGATCAATTACATATCTTAAAAGTTCATGCTTCTCCACAAAAGACTGTGCCGCAAACTGTTCAATTGGTATCCACTGCATAAGATCATTAAAAACAATCAAATGGCATTGAGAAGATGAACAGCAGCTTCTAATTTGTATAGAAGAAACAGAAATATGGACAAATTGTTTACTGAACATCCTTCCTTTTTGTTGATAGATATTCATAAATATGATTTACACACACCAAATCAACATGGTGTCTGAGTTAATGAATTCAAGAATGGAATGATGACATCCGCGAAAACATCTTTTTCATTTGCAAAAATTCCTGTAGCATCATATTTTTGTTGTTGTTATTGTTCTTCTTGTTGTCACAATTTTATCAGAATAAGTGTGAATAAGATAATGCACGCCTATTGATTCATAATTCCATGACAGTTAAAATTGCTAAAAATATAATATAGATGTTTTAATCTATCAAAGTCAATAATGGTAATTAAACAAAAATCTGGCAACGCGGAATTAACAAAAAGGTTCTCGTAGTTGAGTGAGAAATGCTGAAATACACTGTCTGATTTGAATGAATTAAGTTCTCAGTTATTCACCAGGTAATTGAAATAGATATAATCTGAATCACGGTAAAATATAGAATTCAGTATAGGTTGCAACCCCTTCAAATTCAAAATTTTCTTAAAGCTTCCATTTCCTTTTCATAACATTTACTTTTTTTTCTCAACTAAAGAGAATCAACTTTCACTCAAAAATTACATGTATTGCAGGGCGCCATTTATTTTCTACAGGAATCGGTAAAAGTTTGACCAGAATAGATCTTGCAATATCTGTAAAACTATTACCAGATCTTTTAAAATATGTCACTAAAGTGCACCAGAAACATAGGAGAGAAGGATCAGCTTGTTGTGAGGAAGATAGTCCGCACAAAAATTCATGATTTACTTAAACAGAATACTTATTATTTCTCTTTCGAAATAATGTATATATACTACGTTCAGTTAGATTAGAAAGTATGATTGCTCATTTCATTCTGTTTGCAATGTTAAAGCACAAGAACTCAATTGTATTACCTCAGCAGCCTCAACCTCTGAATCTTGCTTCTTGATATCTGATGAAATGGGGTGCAGCATGCAGATGAAGAATAAATCCGACTTGTCAAAGAAAGATTTGTGACTTTGCCTGGAAATCAAAGAAAAAAAAATGAATTTGACTTCATCCATGGATTAAAACATTACTTGTTTCAATAAGTATTTTGCACACTTTAAGTGACTAGAAAAATCCTAGAAAAATCTAACAAGATCATGTATTAAAATATATCAAAACATACTAGATTGGTATTATATTGTATGATTTCAAAAATTAACAGAAGCTCCACATTGTGTTAAGCCAACTTGCACTGACCTTGTTACTGCTATTCTATTTCCATAAACACCTTTAACATAGAGAAAAGTAAATAAGCTTCTTTGCAAGAAAATAAACAAACAAGAGAAAATTAACTTAGAACTGTTACTCCCTTGAAACAAAAATGAGTAATACATCTAAGTTGCAAAAGTTTATTAAAGCATAGTTTAAAGGACACAAGTCAATGCTGCAGTGACATGTTTAGCTAGAAGTATACCTGAATGCAAGTACTTCAACGAACTCAGTGTCAATCTGCCAAACGTAGGATAGTGTTAGCCATATTTCTTTTGTTAGAAATTGAAATCAAAAGAAAGTCCAACGAGTATGTTCTTTTGGGGAACAGTTTAGAGCATACTCCTGTCTCTTCTTTGACTTCCCTTACTGCCCCAGCAGATATATCTTCACCCTGGTGACATAGGAAAAACTTAATAAAAATGGGCAAAGAATACAAGAGAATTATAGTAAATTTTCTAAGAAGTCCTACTGGATCTACTACTCCTGTAGGAAACTTCCATACGCCTGATCCACGAAACTTGCCACTCTTTTCCTGGACTGCAAGAACCTTATCCAAATTGCAATATCCATATAAAGTTGAGGTCATAGCAAGAACAACTTCACATGATGCTAGAAGCTTACAGCTTAGCAAAATCTATAGAAATAAGGATAACAATTCAAAAATACTTTGTCATTAATATTTTAGAACGAGTAATTTCTTTTCAAAACCCAAGGGGAAAATTACAAATATTTTAACTATATTCAAATATAGTAATTTATATGTGTGTGCGTACATATATATATATATATATATATAATTTTATCACTGTAGTAACTTTTAACATCGTATAATGCTTTGGAACTTGAACAATGATCAATATCTTTTGCAATTTTTTCTATCTATTAAATTTATTTAGAATTTTGACATAAGTCAAAGGAGAAGAAGAGAAAACAAATATAGGTACAAGAGACAATTTAGATATGTGACTTTCCCAAACATCAAAAGTTTGACTTATGTTTCCTTAAATTTGTCATTGTTCCCCAGTTTAACTTATGCTAGTTGCATAAATTTGTAGATCAAGAAGAAAACATATGAAATATTAAATTTAGTAATTTCAATAATGCTATTTCCTAATTTTGAGGTTAATTATGCATTTTCCCCTAATTTAAACAATGAGTAACCTAACAATGAAAATTTTAATCTGATGGCCCTATGGTTATGTTATCAAGGGTACTATAAACCAGAAAAAGCAAGTTATGGGTATAAGAGGAATTTTACTTCTCTCTTGTCATTCATGACAAAAGCACCAACACCCACACGATGTGTAGCATTCACTGGTAATGTATTTTGAGTTGCAGGTATCCAATATACAAGCATTAAATAATTTGGCTCGGCATGGTGATATCGAAATCCCTCCTGCAACCCGATAACCAACTAAATCAAGTTTCAAGAATACAAACAATAAACAAAAAACAATATAATGCATCTTTACATTATAACATAAAATATGCCTTGGAAGAAATATCTAATTACTTGATATCCTTGGGCTGGACCCTGCAGAGAGTTTTTGCCTATTTAGAATCTATATGCTTTTTGAAATAAGAAGTGCACACTGAGACCTTAAGACTAGACAAAATTGAATCATGAAATACCAATTAGAGATAATCCATGTACGAGCATTCCAACTATTCTATTCAGGCTGGATACAGGTATTCAACACAAATATGATCTAAGTATTTAACATACTATGTTATCAAGTGAGAATATGGGATCAAGGGAATTAGGTTTATGACAATGCATGCCCATACCCTAAGTTACTAGGACTTAGTTATGAGTATCTAACGTGCATATGGATCTCATTTGACATGGCTATTTTTGAAATGTTTTACGCATTAATAGAAATATCAACTGTCCACTTACAATATTGGGTATTTGAGTATCAGGTACCTAATATGGGTGTGGAGGGATCAGATGAAGAGTCCAAGTGCTAGAATTCATAACAAGGTCGTGTCTCATCAGCATGAGTATAGCTAAGGCAATCAAATAGTCTGAGAAGTTATAAGCATTGCAGCATAATGTAGACTAGTAATAGTTACCTCAACAGTAGGTTGAATGAGACTTGCAAGTTCAATTGGCAATTTGATCCACACACCTCTCTTCCCCTGAGGAATACAAGTCAAACTATTTGTAAAAGATGCCTAGATGTATGTTATCCTACAAACATAACTAAAAGAATCTGCATGCAATTAAGGAAAACAAGAGTCCTAATTTTAGGATCAAGATAGAATTCACATCCATTTTAGAGCCATCATGCTCAAGGTTTTGAGCTTCATAATTTATCAAGGTTCACAAGAAATTGTCCTCTGATCTAGGAGTACTTTGTAAGTCTTAAAAATTTAATCAAATTACTTTTTCTTAAAAAAACATGGCTGGGGCACAATTTCTGTCACTAAACATTTTGAATCCCATGGGCTAACAAATTTTGTATAGTGCGAGTTTTGTATCATTCTTTTGCCTCACTCAAACTGTCTAGGCATCTCTAATTCATAACTAACTATTTACATCAGCAAACTGCATTTAGATGTATTATCCAAAAATAGTTCAATAATATTCGGGTCTAATATTATTAAATAATAAAATAACAACGTCCAAGGAAATAAATTGGTTGTTAATCAATTTCAGATCATTAATTGCCAATTATTCTTATTATAATAATAATCATCAATATATAGTGCTTAGTATCATATCTGTCGAGCATATAGATTTGGAATGGAGGGAAAAATGACTCCTTAGAACTCACAAACTGAGCACCTGTTGCCTCCAAATTTCCAAGGATGCTCTTAGCAAAGATACATAATTCCTCGAGTCCATTTGATCTTTCACCTCAACAACAACACCTCCATGATCATCATTGGTAGCATGTAGTACTTCAACTTGTTCTCCTTGGGTAGCAAATGCTGAAGTCATAAAAGATTGATATTTTTTACTGGATAAAGACCATGTGACAGGTTGGCTTCCAGTTCCACCAGTGAGATCTGATAGGATGTCAACAAGGTCAATAAAATGATCAAGATTTAACTAAATCTCATGTTATTTAAAAACTGGAGTCCAGATAATGATGAACTTCGTTGAGAATAAATAAATACAGCAAACCGTAACATTTTCTTGAGTCAACCAATGGTTCAGTCAAATTGAGAAACATGAATTACAAACACTGTTTGAAAGGCAATAGATGCAATTAGGGGTTATGAGGCAGTAATTGTAAGGTGTAGGCTCAAGGCTCAGATGTTGCCTAGGAAAAGCAATATATAATTTGATTACATCATATATGAGATTCATATGTGCAATATATGTGCATGTAAAATAATCCATGTATAAGATGTAAAGTCGCACACTAGCATAACACATAAAAGTTAAAACCAATTTCGATTTGTAAATAAAGCAATTTCAAAAAAATTAACCACATAATCAAAATCTCTACAATTGTAATCATGTGCATAAAATACCAAATAATATAATTAATGATAAGTATCAACACCATTAATTATGCGAAAAAAATAAATCATCAAACAAAAAATCAGACATTATCCTTCTTAAGCAAAACTTCAGAGTCCTTAGTCATTCTAGCTTCATCATTTTCCTTCTTCTTTTGTACATGATGAAGGAAATATTAAGTTACAATTGGCTACTAAAAACATGTATACAGAAATTACATAAAAGACTTGGGACACGATGCAGGAAAATTAGGGAGATCTAAATTTTTGTTTTCAAAAGTTGATCCTTGTTTAAGAGAATAAATTGTTTTCAAGAGCAGATTATTGATTTAGCACACTTGTAGAGAATAGGTTAGTTATTTAAAAATTAGGTCAATGTTATGACATTTGGAAGACTTCTATTCCTCTTCGGTCATCATATTAAGTTTTAATAAACCTGTTCTCATTGTAAGTTTTGGTTTTCCCAAGTGTTGGATCAATAAGATAGCAAGAGAATTGAATTTTTATTATTGAATTGCATGCTTTACTCCTTGGGCCTCAGCACCTTCCTTTTCCTAAGTAACTTTTCCTTTCCTCAACTACTAAAGGCACTATCTAATAACATAAATTTTGAAAGTAGCCCCCAAAAACCAGTGTAATTGCAACACAAGACTCCCTCTTCCACTGTGTCAATCTGAGAACTACCATCAATGCAGGGTAGCATACTCTTTTGGTTAAGAAAAAAAGAAGAAAAAAACACCAATGCCCCTAACAATCATTTTGTTTTTTAGAGAAGATTTGATGACAATTATTAAACCTTCTATTTATTCATTTTATGTGTATGCCCAAAATTGGTTATGGTATGCATGGAAATAGCCAAAATGTTACATGTAGCACTCAAACAACAATTCAAGTGGATAGTGTAAATTGAATGATTCAATTGCTAAATGATAAGATTGTTGGTCATGCATGATCTGTTGATTCACAAATCCTCTTTTCATACCAACTGTTAAAAGTTGGCTAATCGGGTAGAGGTGTCTTAATTTTTTTTTCTTTTCCTTTTTTCTTTCATTTTATTGTATTAAGTAATCTTGGTGCCACAGGCTTTTTTAGGTCATCGATCTGCCTCTGTGTGACGAGGCAGTGAAGAAAAGTTGTCACCTTTCAGTAGAGTCGGCGCGGCATATAATCAGTAGGAAAGCCAAGAAACACACAAATGCACCATCAACCTGAACACGAAAATGAAACTAAACAAAGTGAGAAATCAGAAGGGACGACCTTTGGCAGAGCTAATCCGAGAAGATAGGGGCTTCCGCAGGGAACTGGGCGTTCTGCGAGAAGCTGGACAGGAAAAGCGGAACAAGCATCGGGCAATCGGGGAGTAGAGACCAGCCGCATCGAATTGGAGAATCGGAAGGCGACATCTTTGCATCGCTAGAGCCAGTCAGCAAGAGAGCGGAAGCTTCACGGCAGCGGAGAGAAACGCAGCCGAGGGTTAGGCGACAGTGAAAGATATGAAGCTACCCTTATTAGACGTCAGAACCAGAGACATGTTATAAGAATCCAAACGAGCAACATTTCCTTGTTCTTTCCAAATTTACCACTGTCAAGTCATGTATTCTGTTATTATTTACCACTGTCAAATCCAATTTTCTTTTCAAATTTAGCATTGATTGTCAAAAAATTTTATATCTAATGAAAGAAGAAACGGCTATATCGTATTATTAAATTCTTTTCCCAAACAGAAAAAATGGAGGAATTCGATCAGCAGACCATGCAATCATGGATTGAGCAAAAAACAATTCACGAAACAAGTTCAATTTTTAATTCGTCATTCATTAATTAGCGAGAATGAATCTCCATACCGCCGAACAAATTCCATCATTCAACCGTCTATTGGCATTCCACAAAACAAACCTAAGAGAACACGAAGAATCTCATATCCGAACAGACAATCAATCGTACAGATCGACAGGTCAAATCGATCAAAGGGATAGAAGTATAGAAACCCTCGAATCTACCAATGCAAAAACATCCCTACCGGACTCCAATGTAGGCATGCGAAATGATCGAGAGAATGGGAAAGCCGGGAAAGCATAAGAACGTGCCTTTCAAAAAGGAGGCGGAACAGCGCCGGGGGAAATGCCCGGCCGTCAAGGAATCCGGGCGTTGGCGGCTCCTCGAGGCGGAGGGCGTCCCTGATCCTGCGGAAGCCGTGGGAGAAGATGCCGAAGCCGACGTGGAGGATCGCGAGCAAGACGAGGAAGCAGAGGTAGCCGAGTTTTCGAGGATGAGAAAGCAGCAAGCCTTTTGATCTTCTCGACAGCAGAATAACTAACTGGGTAATTCAGTTATGGAGTGCATGCCAAATCCCAAATAAAAATTTAATTTCTGTCAAAATCCGGCAGCTGCCTAGCCGGACTTCGACGCTGGTCCCGCCGCCGCTCGAATTTCAGCTGCAAATTGGTTGGAATCCGACGTTTAAAATTGAATTTAGATGATCGACAAAAAAAATTACGGTCTAAATGCAGTTGAATTTCGACCGAATTTAGCCGATTGCGGTCGTCAATAGTTGCAATTTAGCTAAATTTTAAGCATGATTCAATCGAATTTTGGCTACGATCGGATGACATAAGTATTTCATAGGGTTCAGGAGTTGAGCTATAATGTCATTATCGTTAATTTCAAAAAAATCAATCGCCAATCTACCATCGACAGTAGAGTCACATGGCGTCACGCACAGACGCACATGGCACAGGCGTGCATGGGAAAACACTCTCTCTCTTTCTGATGATCCTTATGCGATGCCTGTGTGGACGTTTGTGCATGACACCGCGATTGATGGCTAATTGGTGCTTGATTTCTTTAGCGTCAATAGCGATGACACTATAGTCCAATCCCTGAACCCTAAGGGGCATTGGTGTCGTTCGATCGATGTCAGATTTCGACCGGAATTCAATCGAAATTATGGCCACGACGCTAGCGATCGCAATTGGCCGGATTCTAATCGTGTGAGGTGCAATGCTGACGATAATTGGGCGAGATTACTGTGCATTTCTCATTTTTTAGCACAAGCACGGGCATGACAGTCGCTCAGGTGATTAAAATTTCACACAATTCATCATTCGATCCCCTTGAATTCAAGAATTAAACTATATTACTCAAACGATCAGATGATGGATAAAAGAAATATTCATAGATGCTCATGAATGAGTTGTGGAAGATAATATTGCTCTTGATATATTAACCCTCAGTGTGATTAGGCCAAATTGGTATATTTGCATCAATAGTTAATTATTTAATTGATGAGTTCAGTGACTCTTAATATAATTTATAAATGAGTATAAATTAAAAGAGCACCTTAAATTTGTAGGGATCTAGTGCGAAAAACAATCGCACAACACAGCGGACAAGGATCCCTCTAGAGATCTATGTGAATACATAATATCATTTCATAAGCTTTCTAGATCTTATCTAGATGAGAAGTGACCTTTGATGCGTGCCCTTCGCAATCCCGACAACAACTTCTTCTTAGATCTCAGCACAATCAGAACGATTGCACCTTTATGGTAT
>JBAMHZ010436976.1:0-10381 GCA_037177395.1 Alpinia galanga | reverse complement strand
TGACCGTCGACGTTGACTTATGTTGACTTTGTAATGTAATCTGGATTACATGAGTTTTAGTACGTAATTCAGATTATAAGGTTATCTTATATTTTATGATCCAGATTATATTATATTACGATATTAAAATCATACCAAACAAATAAATTTATATTATAATATAATCTGGATTACGGTAGATTACAAGATACCAAAAGCCGTCTAAAATCCCATGTGCTATCTTCTTGTGCTGCCGCCATTGATTTTCTAGAATAATGAGCGTGATTAGACCTATTGATTTAGATGAATTTTTTTTATTTGTCTCGCTTAATTTACTTTGTAATTGATTTAATTTATGAAAATAGATATTATAAAAAAAAATAGAATGAATTTTAAACTCATATCTACTCTTGCTACTTGATTATTTCCTACCTTGCTGCTTGCACATTTTTATTCATAATTGATTTCTTTTTGTTCATTTTTTATTTGAAATCTATGAATAACTAAATTACCTAATTATTTATTTTGACTAATAAATTATGATGATCAATCAAACTAACTGTTTATAACAAAAACATGAGAAAAATTTGACTCTGTGCTAAGGAATATTTGTATTCATTAATTAAATTAATTAGAAAATAATTCCTTTTGTTGTAGAGTTTAATTATATAATTCATGAAAATGTTATGAGATTAGTTATGATAAATTGAGAATATAATAAATGTGGAGAATGATAAAGTAATTGACTTCATGCATAATGCATAAAGAGTGCTCTTGTATTTTTTTGGACTCTCTGTTTCATGCACTTATTTCTTTTGTTCACTTTACATATTTATGTTTATCTTTTTAGAGTTTTTAACCTCTAGATTAATTACTAAAATATATGGATAACACTAGCGAAGTTACTTCAAAAATATGCATGTATTTAATTATTTTTTATCTATATTTGCTCTCATATTATTGTAGGGTAAGAAAGCTAGTGGTGTGATAAACCTAACTTATTCAGGGCTTGACAACATGGTATAGAATTATTCACATGTCAATTAAGTTTTTGATTTAATTCTCTCTTTGATAGGAGCAGTTGAGGAGGACTGCTAATATGATATTTTCATATTTCTTTTTAGATTTAAAATTATTTCATAGTACATTATAAATTCGAATGTTATACTTGTAAAATGATTTTTTCCAAAGAGAATTTAACAGTGGGTTAGTGGAGGCTAACGGATCATGAGGCATAATGACATAGTCTAATACATCCATTAGATTTCTCTGTCAAAGTTGCCAACATATTCTACAATTGCGTTTTAAGCTTGACACCAGATTGGCCCCTCTATTATTCATAACTTGAGTTTAGCCCAATTTTTATTTATAAATTAATAATTAATATCATAGATTTTAATAAAATAACTCTTTCAATGTTAATCTTCTACTTTAGAAAAATTATAATTATTTTTTTAGTCTTATAAAACAAAAATATAAACTTTAGTCAAGTTTTATATATTAATCTCTCTTTTTTTATTTTTAAAATTTTAATTTAAATTATTAGGATGCAATTTATAGAGCCGGACCGGTCCGGAACAGCTCGTGCCGGGCCCGACTTAGTCCCGGCCCGTTTACACGGTAAGGTTCGATATGTTCTCGTCGACCTCCTTTTTTTAGGTGCCGCCGACGCTTTTTATTTCCCGTCTGAAGCGAAGAGTTCAGGCCGGGGATTAGATTGATGGCGACACAGGTTGTTATGGGGCTCCCCAAAATCGTGCTTGTGGTAGGAGCAGGTGACTAAATTCTTCCGCTTCGATCTCATCAACTTGATATCTGTTCCGCGCTTTATTTCATCCGATCCGTGTTTTTTTTTTTTTGGGAATATCATAGGCACGATCTTGCTGCGCAACGGCAGGCTGTCTGATATTTTATCAGAGCTCCAGGTTTGAGTTGTTTAGTTTTGTGCTGTTGTTTTTTACCTGCTTGATTCGGCGATGAATTGGAGATTCTTATATAACTTTACCTGATTGGTGATCAGGACATGGTCAAGGGCTCAGATAAATCTGCAGAAGAAGTATCTGTCGATTCAGAGCATGCCGATACACTTGCATCACAGGTGCTAGATTCATTCGGTAGCCGTGAAAAAATACCGCGCGTTGTTAATGTACCTATTGGATTTTTGAAATGAACTAGATTTCATCTTAAGCTTATTTGGATATTGTTTATTTTCATCGTCATTCCGGTCAACCTTGATTTTTTTTTTAATTTTATTTGTATTGTCCTGGTAATAACGGACATCCTTTGCAAAATTTTCACTTGATTTATGAACAGTCTACTCCTTATGTCTTTTGATTTCTTTTTCGCTTTTCTATTTATTGTAGTTTTTTTATACTAGTGGGATACATTTCTTTGTTCAGTCTAGTTTTTTTTTTTTTTGTAATTCTTTTTTCTTCTTTAGAAATCTCACATATTATTATATGCAGGTTCGTCGTTTGACGTTGGAGATACGTCAAATTGCCTCAGCTCGTCCGATAACTGTTCTCAATGGAAATTCTGGTATAGCAGGTATTAATTTACATGCTTTCTCAAATGTTTAAAAGGTTCAGCGAAAGTTCTCTTTTGCTGTTTTTAATTATTGAGATTTTTTTTCAAGACAATTTTTTATCCTTTTCATTCTGCAAGAAAGAGTTGCATAGTATAAGTTTCCAAAAATTTAAATATTGTCATAATGCTATACATATCTTGGCAATTATTACGGGATGTACAATTTTAAGTGATACATAAAGACATTTTTTTTTCGAGTTATTATTCTTATGTTACTTTGTACTTTAAAATTTTAGCTATTTCTTTTGTATATATATAAATAATAAAATTCATGCCTCTGTATTGAAAAAATTTGCTGAAAACTATGTGTACTATTTGTACTAGGGAATATGACATCACTTGTGATTCCAGTTGCCGCACTTGGGGCATTAGGCTATGGCTTCATGTGGTGGAAAGTATGTTTCTTCATATTACTAGTTTATTTTTGTCTGTGAAAATTATGTTTTCCACAGTGAACTCTCACTTACTTTTGCAAAGTAAATCTGTCAAATGGAGATTTGTTGTTCTTTCTTTTTTTTTTTGTGGATAAATATCAACTTAAAATATATGCTATTTTGACACCTCATCGTCTTGTTGTTCTTTCTGAGTTTCTTGGTGAATTTTGATTTATATAGTTTAAGTGGCCTCCTAGTTACTTATAATTCCCTTTTATGTTTTTTATAGGGTATCTCTTTTTCTGACTTTATGTATGTTACTAAGAAAAATATGGCAAATGCTGTAGCCAATATGACGAAGCATCTAGATCAAGTCTCTGCTGCTCTTGCAGTGAGTATCAGTTTTTTTTTTTTGCAGATTTTATTTCAACCAACATGGATATTTGAGTATTTTTCATTCAATGTATTTGATTTTAAAGTTGGATATCTTGCTAAATTATGCTTACCTAGAGTAGGGAAAAAAGATAAATTGTACCTAACCTTGAATTTGTTAATAGACCAGTAGAGTTATATTCTATTTTAAAGAAAATAGCATAATGATTAACAAAGATGGAGAATATAGGTACTAGCTAGCAGCAAGAATCATATTGTGTTTCTCTTGTCCTAGTTGAATGTTCTTTATTCAGTTTTTTCATTATCATGCTTGTTAAGCTTTTGTTCCAACTTAGTTATGGACTCATGGCAGGAATCCTATTATTCTTCCATCTTATCCATGGTTGGGATCCTACAACTTTAACTATAAAATTGACAATAAGATCCTACAATCTACTATAATTTACACAAAAAAATCTAAATGTACTGCTGACATTGGTCATATTTATATATCAACATAACCAATCATAATTGTAACATACCATTCGAGAATATGTAATTATCAACAAAAATGTTAATTATGAGTCATTCAGGAAAAATTCATTTTATCACTTTAACCAATGTATGTTGTTTGGGCTCAAGTTTACTCTAGGAAGAATATGGATATAGGTGTTGATCATTTTTATTCAAAAGTGAATATATAAAGATTTGGTAGAAAAAGGTTTCAAATTTTATACATTTGTGTGAGGACACAATAAAGCTTCAAAATTAATAAAATATTCTAATATTATTAAATATTCTTAAAAAAATAAAAACTGACATATTAGTTGCTTGCATTTTCAATTCAACTAGCAATATTAATTGTCGACCTATTCATCATGCGATACAAGTTGTTTGTATTAACTGTTTTTACCATAGAATAACAAAATTTTTTAACCTTCTTCCTCTTTAGATTAGTGAAGGGGAGCCTTGGCGCAACATTAAAGTTGCTGCTGTGTGATCTTGTGGTCACTGGTTCAAGTCACGGAAATAGCCTCTTGCAATGCAAGATAAGACTACGTATGATAGACCCAATGTGATCTACCCTTTTCGTGACCCCGTATTTGTAAAGAGTTTTTTGTGCATGGGGTTGCCCTTGTTTTCTTCTTTAGAACAGTGCACTAGAAAATAAAATAATTAGTAAATAAATAAATTAATATATCTTCAACTCTTAAATAACCAAATCATGTTATATACACAAAGGGTTGAAATACCGAGCCATGTGAAATTTACTAGTCCATTGGTCAACTGACAAGGGAGATAACTTTGGCATGCAACATGCGATGGAAACAGAGAGAGTAGAGAAAAAATACCGAGGAAGAGAAGGGAGGAGAGGGAGGAGAGCAGTATTGGTTGGCAGGTGCAGTGAGAGGAATTCAAGAGAGGATAGAAATGCGTGGAGAGAGAAGGGAGAGAAATTGAATTCCTAGTTACATAAACCTTACATGGTATACAATTACACAATGATTTTAAATCTTGTATATACCATTAGATAGTATATCTAATACAACATCAGTACCTGCTGTATTTTATAACGTAAGGTTCTTATCACCTATTTTGTGTACTAGCACTGCATACCCATTCCCACTTATAAAGCATCATGAAGAGACCATGTGATTGTCTTTGCTTTTCATACACGCTCAATACCCCGTTTCTCTTTTCTCTTCTACCTTTTATATTATTCCAACACATCACTACTCATGGTACTTCATAGCTTTCTAGGAAGTATGACAAGATTTAAAGTGACACCCATGATCTTTTCCCCGTTTCTCTAAGGTTATAAGCTAATAGAGGAATTGGATAATGTACAGCATCAGTATCACTACTTGCAAAATTCCAAATGACAAAAGTGATTTGAATCCACATTTCTTTTTTCTTTTCCATCTTCATGATGATTTACCAACAAAGAATTTTGTAAGGAGTGGTAGCAGACTTTGATTGATAAGATGAATGCCCTACACTCTAATGACACTGCACTTGCGAGTTGGTTTCTCTTCCTCTACAGAAGTTCATTGTCAGTCACAAGTGCTCTTTTTCATGTTCACCAAATGGTACTGTTGATCATCTTAAAGCTTGTCTGGTGAGCAAGTGCTATACTTAGATTTAAGGTGTTGATTACCTTAATACATTCTCTTTAGTGGCTAAGATCACTTTAGTTTGTTCTTCCTCTCCCCTAGTTGTTTCACCATCCCTTTTTATCAGCTTGACATAGACAATGGTTTATTTCATGGTGATTTTTTAGAGGAGGTTTATATAGGGTAACCTCTAGGGTTTTTTGCTTGGTGGAAGATTACTTTGGTGTGTAAGATGAAGAACTCTCAATACAAATTGAAGCAATCTTTGAGGGCTTTGTTTGAGAAGTTAAACTCAATTCTTCTGCAGTACGACATGACTAAGGATATTATAGATTACTCAATGCTCTACCACATTTCACAGTCAAGAAGATAAATTCTTCTTATTGTTTATATGGATGATATTGCATCACTGATAATGACTTTATTGGGATTACAAAATTAGAAGATTACTCCATAAATCAAGGATTTGGGTACCCTAAAGTGCTTTGTTTAAAGTTTGTTGACACAAGAAGAAAAAGGCAACTATACCATATGTGTATTGGATATGCTTGAGGAGACTCACATGCTGAGGATTAAACTTAAAGATTCTCCTATGAATTCTAGTGTCAAATTAGTACCAAGTGCCACTAACTGATCTAGGAAATACAAAAGGCTATTAGGAAAACTGGATTATCTCGTAGCCACCAAACATCTCATTTGATGATAGTGTGATTAGTCAATATGCCATTTCTCTAGTAACAAGGATCCTACATTAGTTGAAAGGTGTTTCATGAAAGATATCTTACTTTCTAATTGAAGGCATCTCTAGATGTGGAGTACTCAAATGTAGATTCCTCAACATCTATATTTGGCTATTTGTTCTTGGAACAATGGTGACCACAAAGTAGAGTGTAGAGGTTTAATATAGGGCCATGACTCTAGCTGCATGTTAGCTCATTTGGGTTAAAAATCTAATAACTCAGCTTGATTGAGCTAGGATTCAGCCCTACAAAGTCAATGATGTGATAATTAAGTTGCAATTCATATAAACTTGAATTTCAATTTAATGAGAGGACAAACTATAAAGTGATTGATTATTACTTCATCAAAGAAAATGCTATCTAAAAATATAATCTATTTTTTGTTAGATTTAACAGTCAATTAGCAAATTTACTTATTAAATTGCTAAAGGACTAGAGTTGAATATGCTCGTAATAAGTTGACTTTCTACAATATGTTCGGACTAGTTTGAGAGGGAGTGTTAATGAGCTAATTGAGCCCATTTGTAAATATTTAAGGTAGAGGGTTCAATTGTAACATTCCATATCCCTAATAACATCTATGTATTGGTAAAGTGGGGCTACCTAAGTTTCTATAGGGAATAATTCTCATTAAGCTCAATGGTTTATGGTTACCGTTTTATTGTTATTCTTTATTTAAATATTTAATATTTCAATTGTCATGTAGGTCCTTTTTTCTAATTGATAGTATTTATTCTCTTTGGTAACTTTGTGACACTTGACCCCTTTTATATGTAATTATGCAAGAATTTTACCATGATACTAAAGAAGTTTATTTATTTATTTATAGCAAGCTAAGAAACATCTGACACAGCGAATTGAGAATTTGAATGGGAAAGTGGATGAGCAAAAGGAGATATCTGGAGAAATAAAAAATGAGGTAATTGTTCGTTACTTCTGCTATTAGATTGGAAATTTTGAAGTTGCAAGTGCATTTTCTTTTGATATGAAAATAAAATGTCTTTGATTCTTTACTACAATCTGGAGTTACAACCACTTTCTGAGTTATGTTTCCAAATTTAATTTTCCTTGCCTGGTTTTAATGTTAACTATTTGTAGTATCTTCCATCAAATCTTCTATACTTGGTATGATGAAGATTGCTAGTGATTATGGACATAGGAAAATAGTATAAATATTACATCTCTTTCTGCTTGCAAAGTTGCTATGCTATGGTGTTGTAGTCCCTAAACTCTTTTTTTGTTCCGCAAATAGGTAGTTGAAGTTCATGGAAAAGTTGATAATATTGGCTTTGAATTGAATAACCTGCAACAACTGCTTTGGGGTCTGGTGAGCAATTTCCCAGTTTCTATTTAGCTGATTTTGGTGATGCAGTTCCTTTTTGAATAATTCCAAAATTTTCTAAACAGAATGGGAGAGTGAGTTCCATCGAAGATAAGCAGGTGATCAATTTGAAATTGTTGTACTTTAGTTGTTGTTCAAAAGTTTGTCTTTTGTTTCCTTTTATTGCCAAATAAATACAGATCTGCATTCTATTCAAGCCATTTTCATTGTTTTTATGATTACAGAATTTTGCCTGTGCTGGCGTTATGTACCTCTGCCAGATTGTAGAAGGAAAAGGTGGAAAAATGCCAGATTTCCTGATGGTAAGATGGTGATGGTTATATCATTTTGAAATTGTGTTCTTTGTTTGTTATCAATATGACTCTTACGCTGTGTTTATAATATGCATTGTTAATGGTCTGATATTTAATGGAACAAAAAAAATGCATCCCTATTATTTATAATTTTCTGATCATACAACTCCACACGACCAATACTTTGACAGATGATCCTTTATCCGTTTGAACAATCATGCTGCAAACCCTTCTGCGATTAGGAACAATTTTCACTTGTCAGGCTTTGTGTGGTGGAATACCATTGTCCTTCCTGAGGAATTGAGAGATTGCTTTTGTAAAAAAATAATGATAGTGATTGATGCTTCCAGTTTGCTTTCTGAGAGCTGACACTGTCGTCTCTGAGGGAAACATGTTGCATCATATGAGCCATGTTAGTGGCCAATTATATATATAGGTGGTGGCTGTTGAAGGCAAATTATCGAAGGGTTTTGTCAGGGACCCTGGTTCTTAGAAATCATATGCATGGCGAGAAACAAACTTTTGGTTTCTGTTTTCTTTTTGAGTTGGTCTTGGTACGATGCTAGGTGTAATTTATAGTTGTGTTTGAAACAACAATTAGATATTTTCAATGGGAGTTAGGATTGGTTGATTTAGTCATATAGGGAGTAGAGAACAAGTATATAAATTTGTACGTCCAATAAAGAGTGGCCAAGTTATCTCTCCCCTTGCCCCAAATTAAGATCTTAGTCCTCTTATCCTATAATGAATTCAAAGAGTTACGTGGATTCTCTTCTTGAGGTTGGCCACATGAGATCTTGTCTTCTCTTGTGCAATAGATTAGCGCTAGTTACCTTCACTGGTGGTTCCAATCTGTATATAACAATGGAGAGAAATCAAGCAAGTTCAAGTGCAATGTCTTCCCCCTTCTCACACTTAAGATTTAGTTTTTTCCCCGATAACATTTCGCTCGGAGTTACATGTGGTCTTGTTCCCTGTGTTTCTATGGATGTGCACTGGCAAATATTTTAATAATTTTTGTTTGTGCATTTCAACTCAAATGATGTGTTCTAACTGTTCCTTCTGGTTTTTCTATTCAAACTTATTGTCAGCTTGTTTTTATGCTTTATTGTATTTCCTATTTCCCTTTTTTTAATATAATTTTCCCTCTATCTGCAGGATGGCTCAGATAATGGTGGGAAACGACGTTTTTTGGGAGCTAGCGAGGCTAAACAATTGAAGGTTTCTGTTTCTTATCTCACGCCCATATCATTCCATGCCTTGCATATGTTGCATCACCACTTAAACATCCAAGGGATGGTAGAGGAATAGTATTTTCTAGATAAATTCGTTTGTCTGATCACTTAAGATAGGATCAGATGCCTAATAAATGGGTTTATGTTTGGACACTGAACGAGTCAGATTCAGCTGAATTTCAAATACCTGTGAAATATCCATATCGGTTAGAGGCTGAGAGGTTTGATGGCTCATTTATCATGTTTCGGTGATTCTGGTGTAGAAATAATTAGAAATTGGAGTCTGATCAGATTCACATTGTTGGAAACACCTGATCCTTTTGCTAGCAAGATTTACATAATTTATATCAATTGAAGATAATGATCTTTATTTGCCATGTTGACCTGTAGAAATATATGAATTTTTCGATCGCTCATGCTTTTACCATTTTTTGCAGGGTTTGCAGCACATAGTAGAGGCGTTTGAAACAGAAAATTATGACACATCTAAGATTGACGAAATCATACAGAATGATACTGACTCACTGGACAACTTGAAACCGAAGAGCTTGTCCCGGTCAGTGATACCCTCAACTCTCACCCAGAAACATTTATTTGGTTGAAGATTGATAGTTAATTGCCTAGAAAATAATGTTGCCATGATTTATAACCTTTTTCTATTGAATTTACTTTAATTTCTATTCTTCTGCAGGACTATCTCGGTCAATAACTGATGTGTATACAGACAAACACCGGGATTTATATGTGCTTGAGAAATTATCTCAGAGCCTCAATCATTCATTGTCCATCCACTTTGTGGAGAAACAGAAAGTTTGCTTAATTGTTTTCATTAGATATGTAAATCTATTTATCTAGGCTCTTTTATTATCTGTCTTGATTGTCAAAATGTGTATTTGGGATCTAGCTAGAAGCTTGTTTACTTTGCTCTTGTATAAAAATTTACTAGCAAGGAGTGATTTCTGAAGATGCTTTATCCGGTTGGGTCATCATTTCATGTGTCATTTATCATTCCAATTCATTCCATAAATTGTTTTAAATAGTCATTTTTCATTCTGGATTTTTTACTTGCTGTCCTATCTGAAACAATTTTGTCAAATTTTTCTTAGTGTATACCGATGCAAGCGTAATGGTAGGGAGGGTCCTCCAGATGATCTCTGGTTGTTGTGCTAAGCTTGGACCTTCTTTGTCCACAGCCAATTGGGAAAAGCCAAAGTATTGGAACCTCCAAAATAGCTCCACATATACACCGTCTCTTTACCTTTTCACACGATACACCATCTATTGTCTTTGCTCACGATCACTGCCAGTAGACTGTGTGTCATGATGAGGACGATGGGCCTCCTCCG
>JBAMHZ010436965.1:0-22043 GCA_037177395.1 Alpinia galanga | reverse complement strand
CACCAGAGCATTATTATATTTAATCTCAATATAATAAACAGATAACGATGCTTTTTATTAATCTAAAATATGATACATAAAATTTCCAAATTAATCATCTCATGATTGACTCTTAGGGCTTATACCAACAATTTTCCCTGGATACAAGATGATAATATTTAAGGTCCAAAAGAGTTTCCCTTCTCATGGTTTTCAATAATCCAAGAAACAGTACAAAATTTTATATTTTGAAGATTATCCTCTCTAATGAGATTGCTGATTGAAGCACACAATTCCATGACATCAACAGATGAGGCCCACAATATATCCTAGTGTTGAATCACTAAGGTTGGTTCAGTCCGCACAACACATTCTAATGACGATTAATTGGAGAAATGAAACTCAAGCAACTAGATAAATAAATTACCTCCAAGACTATGCGACCTTTCTCATCATAAGCGCATCTACAGTGCATTGAGTTTCCAGTGGCATCTTTAGCATTCATATGATTATCATCAAATAAGTATATATGACTGCAACTTTTAGGATTGCACATTGAGTCTGGGCAGTTGCAACCCAGTTGTAAATCCTGCACAAATATACTTGGAAACCAATCATTCAATATAATGTCAGCATTACTTAGATTAAGAAATTATTCCTATAGAAAGAAGGCATAGTTTTTGCAGAAACTAGCATTTCAATTAAAATGTATGGACTCAGCAAGTACCTTTGCCTCCTGAGAAAGATATGATCCTATCAACTGTTTAGTTATGTAGTTAAATTCTTTCCAAGGCATATGAAGTCGAGGTTCCTGATCACAGGTCCCTTCATGAGATGCTACAAGGAAAGAATCCTTCAAATAGCCATCAACAACACAAGTAATGGGGACTGCTTCCTTGCCAAAACTCACATCTTCACACAAAATAATGCTTTTCTGCACAGATTTGAAGTTAAGATGTACCGGGTTGAGTATATAGTGACTTTCATCCATCTCCCAATTTGCATTGCTGCTAGAATCTTCCATGTATGCAGGAGTTTGTGCAGGTATGGGTTTGGAAGCAAGTAGAGGAGCTAAAGAATCTGTCTTTTGTAAAGTCTTGCATCCTTTAGGGCAGATGAATCCATCTAGATGCCAACCTACTTGGATATTCTGCTCACTGCAAAGCTTTAATGCCTTCAAGTAAACTTTCTCCGGCAGGAACCCATACTTAACCTCCAATGCATAATGAAAACTAATTCTGCAGCATGCAGAACTTGCAACAGAAAGCAGCTCAGGGCTACTTGGCCGAGGCTTTGTTTTCTGGATCTTAGAAATCAAGGTTTCTGCAATTCCCAAGCAATGGATATCCAGTAGTTGGCCAAGACCCAATGATTCAGGTGAATGAGTATTTCGTTCTTTGACAAAGTGTATGGAATGAGAAGACTTGCTATGCTTTGGCATGCCAAAACTAATAAGGCCCTTGTATCTCTTTGATGCTTCAAAGTTTTTCGTCAATCTTGGATAGCAATTCCTATTACGCTTCAGATGGCGATTTCCTCTCTGTAGAGGAAATTGGCTGGTAGAATTTTGGTTCATATGGGCAACTTGGTGATGCCGACCAAGATCAGGAAGTAGATCAAATCTTAAACCACAAGACTTACAGGTGAATTTTTGGGAACCCTCATGGTTATCAGTGGCATTGTTACTACTACTGACTATATTGTTTATCTCTATTTTTGGCTGAAGATATTCATCCAGGGGTCGTAGATTAAGGTTTGGTAATCTAAAATCCATTGAATGGCATGACAATATGTGTTGCCACAAGTGTTCAGAACTGACAAAGTGACTATTGCAAGACATACATCTGAAGATTATTGAGTTTTCAAGGAATTGCATTCCATGTCTCTCTTTTACATGTGTTTCCACAACTTTTCTGTTGGTAAATGAGGTCATGCAGACAGCACAAGCATATCCTCTAAAAAGCCATCGAGCTTCCTTTTTATGAACTCGAGTCCAGTGTATACCAAGAGCATGGTCATCAGCGAAGACTTCAGCACAAATTTTACACTTAATACTGATTTCATAGTTTTTATCATTATTTACTGTAGGCATGGATATTTTGTCTTCCCAGGATGATTTTTCCCTGTCTTTATCCATGTTGAAACCCCAAATATTTGAAAGTTTATCCCTTTCACTTGTGACCAACTTCAATAAAAAATCTCCTGTTGGTGGATCTTTCATGGCTTCAGATAATATCCATGATAATGTGTCACCTCTTGAAACTGGCCTTTGACAGGACAGACTAATTTTCATGAATCCATAGAGAAGTTCACATGCTTGGTGTAAACACAACTTTTCCCTCCTTGAGTTGCACTGGTTCAGGAGATTCAAAAAAATGTCTTTTGATACTAGCCGACTCCTACCATTTCTTGCACGTTTAAGAAATTTTGGAAGGTGGTTATTGCAGTATAATGTGTGCCTCGTGGCGTACTCTAGACATTGATCATCATTATTTTGATGATAGCTTCCTATGCAGCGTGGCAAATTAGGATGACTACTTAGAGGAGCAGGTAACGCATTGTAAAGCTCAGATGTTTTCATCAAGCAATCTCTTTCATCTGAGGTTATGCCAACCACAACCGGAATTAAATTCTCATGTGTCGTCTGAATTTCTCTTGGTGATGTAAGCTCATTGTGAACCATGTTTGAGCTAGAAGAACTTTCCAAGACCAGATTATCATTGCTACCTCCCCTGAGAGTGTGCCCCAAGAGATGATTCTTGCTATGCACTGATCCATTACTTCCCAGAAGCTGATGTTTCTTACAAAATGTGGATCCTTCTCGAGCATGATGCTTACAGTTTCTGCCATGAGTAGTTGTTCCCTTGCACATGGGGGCTTCAAGAGGAACTGTTTGCACCTCCTGAGAAAGCTTTTCTGGATTTTGAACATTCAGGTGAGCACAACAGTAAATATGGCCATCACTTGCCCACCTTCCACACTGTCGTCCTTTAGATAGGACAAAAGCTTGACATTGTCGATATTTTTCTTTAGCTTCTAATTCGTTTTGAGTGTACAGCGAGAGCGAGGCTCTGTTTTCCCTTACTGTTTGTGGAAAAATATCCACTTGTGATGACTGAATTAGCTTTGCATCACTACCTTCATCTACAAACCCATTGCATGTCTTTGCCAAAGATTGAGATTCTGATGACCCAGCCACCGCATGTAGTTCTTCAACCTTATATGACTCACATGGAGGCTTAGATTTTACAGATTCTTGGTAACTTTTGAAATCAATTTCTATCATATTGTTCTGAGAGAGTCTGGGAGTAGCACAAATTTCTGCTTGGCAGATTTCAAGTTTTGAGTGCTTCCCACTAGCTTCATTTCCCACAACCAAAGAACAACTCACATTGTTTGGACCTTTGTTTCCATAAACATGAGTTGATGGAGAGGAAAAGAACAATTTCATGGCATCTTGTCTCCAAGTTTTCCATTCAGGACCTAACTCAGGCTGTGTTGGTGCATTCCACAGCTCATTAATTTTCACCCAGAGTATTGAATCCATCAGCTCCTGTTTCATGCAAAGAAGTGGATCATCCAGAAGAATTGAAACTAGTTAACTGAATAGTTAAGCAAAAATTGTAATGTAAAGGTTGGTAGCAAAGACAACCAGGCATATCACGTGATCCTAAACTTTTAAAAGGATTTACATGCATGAACTAAAATAATTAATCCAAGGTGCACAGTAAATTACAACAAAATTGATCTTAGGACACAAGAATTAGTATTACAGAATGTTTTATTCACATTATCAAACGATAGGCATCCTTATGTAAACCAGCCTACCCTCACAAGGTTAATAACAACTTTTCAGGTAAAATGAGAATAAAAATAGCAATTAAAAACTAAAAATTTAACTTATCTAATAAGAACATATTTAAGCTCATTAGGACCAATTTACCTGCAAGTGATCTCACTAATTTAATTTACTGAAAAGGAGCAATTACAGACTCTCCCAATTAACGCTATTTTCCAAATTCCAATATATACTACTTTGAGATACCAAAGAGAAAATTAAACTAAAAATATAATAGCTTCAAGTGTCTATTGGCTATTGGTCAACATAATATCATTTTGGCATCATCAATTAATACTGATATAGTGTTGACATAGGTAAATGTCATTATCTTGCCTAACCAACACAATATTGATGGTACAAATTGAGACAAAGCTTGTTTCGACCAACACCATTTAAGACACGAAGGTTCTATTCCCAAGACTCATCCTTTGATTTCATTTATTGGTCATAAGGAGGAGATGAATCACTTAAAAAATAGAAGAGGGGAAGAGGGGAAGAGGAGAAGATTGACCAGAGTACTATTAGCAACAAAGAAAAGTGACACTAGAAGGGGCGAAATTAAGATTGATTCATATAGTGTACGTGTTTGTTGAAATTCTAGATGTATTAATCAAAATGTATATCCCAGTGGCTAACCGAATATATTTATATGCATGTGTAGAAACTAGTTTTAGTACGGATGTCCTAGGAGCACCAGTGCTTTAGGAAATTATGGGGTTTATCCCACTAGGATAATAGAAAGAAGTAATGCACTTATCCAATGCATAACACTCACTTTTTCAGCATTAATATGGTATAATTACTAATCAAAATATTTGTTATACTAGTGTAACTTGTTGCTTTAATTCAACTTTCTAATTGCTATAGGTTTATATTTGAAGGTCGACAAGTTAAGTGGAAGAGGATTATAAAATCAAAATTCATTTGAGTTGGTTTTGCAAGGTAGAAGAAAAAATAAAGTGCTTAATGGGATTAGAGCGACAAAAGTATTGAAAATTTAAGATAAGGTCATGGCAAGACAAGTCATTTATTGTTATAATCAATGTCAAGTGAAAGTGCAACGATGTATACTCTAGAAATAGGTTACTTATCATCAACTTTTTGGTTCATGATTGAGGCTAATAAAGAAGCCCCCATCTCTCTTGTCAAGGGAACTTCACTTCTGAAAAAAATTATCCTCTGTCCCTTTTGGTTTTCTTAGTGTAATATCAACCAATCTCCTATGTTTTAAATATTATATTAGGTTTTCTACAAAACTGAAATGATCCTAGAGTAACTTCGTTAATATTGTTGTTTGACAAACTTGTTAGTCGGACACCAATGTTCAAAATCTCCATGCACTCAAGACTAATAAATGACCCCTAAAAGAATATAGACTCATATTTTGCTTAAGCACAATAAAAGAACAGAAATAGTCCAATACACTACCATGTTATATCTAGTGTATCCAACAGGATGCATTTTAAGTGTGATCCAAACCAAATTCACTGCCTCTCTTCATAAAATCATAAATCCTAGAACATGTATTAATATAACTTAACAGAATAAGATGACAAATCTAATGGGATAAAGTAAGCCGGCAATAGATTGCAATTATCCATAGGATTGATTTGTAACTACTTATTCAAGTCTTAAAATTCAAGCTTCTTTTTTTTCATACCTCTATAAGTGTTTCAATAGAGCCAGCACTTTGTGTGTTCTGACATTTACCTTTCCAGGAAGACAAATTATTCAGAAGCCAAGTATTATCTATATAACAGGGGAGGATCATCTGCAAGAGATCAACAAGTAAAACAAAGATATATCAGAATCGAGCCATCTTAATCTATTAAGCTCTATAGGCAAGTCAATTCCAAACCTGTCTCAAAGAATAGATATAAGCCTCTAATGCACTTAAGAAAAATAAGAGAAATTCAAACTTAATTTAGAAAATAAAGTTAAAGGAAATATTATAAGAATCTTTGACCTATCTAATTTGATTTGAAATGATTTATATTTCATAATATAGGTTATTATGTTATAAGAATTGTCTTGAAGGATTTGATAAGGACTCAGATAATATGCACCCAAAAAAATAATTTCCATTGTTGCACTCTCTTAGCCTATGATGTGCATCAACATGTTTATATAATTTTCATTATTTAAGTGCAATTTTCTCCTACCATCTGCATATTCTTGTCAAATATGTTCATCAACTCCTCACCTAATTCAGATAGATGAGAAGAGATTTAAAAAAAAACAAATCAATATAAATTTGGATATCATAAAAAATAAAATAAAAAATATCTCCTTTGTTGTGCAAAACCCTAAAAACTGGCACTGGGAAGCATGCAAAGAATTTATACAAAGTAGGTCTCCAGGAAATGACTTGCTCTTTCATGATATCTCTGATCCAAATTTCACTAACCCAACCATTTCTAGACACACCCAACTTAAGAAAAAAAACTCAACACGGTATAATCGTCAACATCAGAAAAGGCCAGCATAATGCACACAGTTGACCCATCCCTGGTGAACAAGTTTAACAATTGTACAAACTAGTTTACAGAATCTTATAAAAATCTTGTTTACAGAAGTATGATAGTCTTTTCGGTATGTAACCATTTCCTTTTGTGTGAAATCCCAAATGAACTGCTAGCTTAACCTTCTTATAACCATATTTAGACATGTAATATGCACTACTCATTTAATAATGGTAGGGATCAAATCCTTGACATGCCTGTGTCATGTTTCACAATTGGTTATTGATATAAAAAATTATGGTAGGGATCAAAAATAGACAAGCCTATCCAAAAAAAACAACAAGAATGAACAAATTAAGCTAATTTTTAAAATTTTAAAACAGCTACTGTTAGAAGGAACTTACAGTTTGAAGCATCAAAAGCATTCTTCCAAAATCAGGATAATCTCTACATTGGGAAGCTTCTCTAGCAAATTCTTTCCAGAAGGCAGCTTTCCGTCCATTCTCAGTCACAGCCTGGAGAAAGTAGAAAATATACAAAAAAAAGAGTACCGTTAGATTAAAATAATGCAATGATATATTTATGATATTGCAATAATATCACCTCTATGTGCAGATGATCACTAATATTTAGCATTGCAACAACAAGCTTTTGCATGACATGCTGACGTGGAATAGTCAAATCCTTCACCAGCTTTCTCCATTTCCGATGGGTACCACGGACAAGTGGTTCTGGTAATTCATCAATGGAACAAACAAGTAGCATATCTGTCCAAGAATATGTCCTGCTACGAGGAAAAAAGACTGGAATGTATCGCTTTCGCTCATGTGTAGGCTTTGCTCTTATGGCTGAAAGTGGACAATCAGCCTGAGGACACTGAATTCCTGTTTGCCACTTACCTCTCCACTGTTTCAAGAGAAAATATGATTACTTAAACACAAGTAAAAGAAAAAAAAATGTATTTCTCTACAAAAAATTATGAAAGATGGTTGAGTATTAATAATAGGGAACCATTAGTTTTGTCCTGAAAGTTTAGAAAGTTAAGTATAGGATTGTGTTCGCTATATGTTTCATAACTAACAAGTATGCTTTTTTAGAAACACAAGATACTGCCCAAAAGTATATTGTGATAACTTTATTATATATACCTAGGTCCATGAGATGAAGCCCAGAAGTCAAAGCTTGTTTCCAATAAGATTCAAGGTCTTTCTCCAAGTTTGTACACATCACAATACACAGACATAGGAGATAGAAAAACACAATATGTGGCATCACTTACAATTTATTCAGAGGAAACAAAAGCTCAATAATTAGTTATTATGAGATATTCCTTGAAATGTTTAAATATGTTTAAAACCAATTACTTTTATAGGGGCAGTTGCTCAAGTTACCAATGTACACAGCTTTGCTCATGTCTCAACACTCGAAAGTGCATTGATCATAGGGCAAGCAGAGAACCAGCAACGAGGATAATAGAGATGAAATTACTGTCAAAACTTATGTGCCATGTGATCCATCCAACAGTTCATAGATGGTCCACTTATGATTGAGCAAAGTATCGACTTTCAATTATACTACCTAGAGCATACATGACCATGCTACATAGATTCAGCTCTATACATGTGTGGAACTCAACGATAGTTAAAAAGGAAAAATACAACTAGATTAGCAGTAAAAGACAATGACTCTTTAACAGTAAGGTCCTGAAGGAGTCTTCACTATCAACGCTTTAAAAAAATTTAATCCGGTGCACGAAGCTCCCGTCAATGCAAGATCCTAAGAAAGGGTCAGACCATATTGAGTCTATCGTACGTAATTTTACCCTGCATTGTAAGAGACTATTTCCGCAACTGGAACCTTGTAGTCATACAGCAATAACTATATTGTTGCGCCAAGACTCCCCTTAAAGGGTAACTCAGTGCACGAAGCTCCCGTCAATGCAAGGTCCTGAGAAAGGATCGGACAACATTGGATTTATTGTACACAGTCTTATCTTGAATTGTAAGAAGTTGTTGCCCATTTTAACCCTAAACCAGATATATCCCATTTTAAGCTTTCGCACAAAAGTCACTTTATTATTGTTACCTTAGAAAATTAGTTATGAGAACTTTTATCTTCAAGGATGATGAAGGCAAAAGTAAATGCTGACAGAATCATAAACAAAAGATAATAAATAATGAGTGAAGACAAAAAAACATCTAAGTTCTTTACAGGACATGAGAAGATTAGTAAACAGATGTAGACATACACGTATGTTGCTATTTATAAGAAGAGATAAGGCATACCTTTACCCACAGTGCAACAGGATGATCCGGCTCAAGAGTGTTGTTCCTTTGTGTACCTAACTCTCCCTCTTGGTTTACAATTTGCACAGTGCACTCATCTACTTGATTCTCATTTTGCACCCAATCATCTGGCTTGACTTTTAAAGGACTGGTGTCAGTGGCGGATAAATGGTTATCTTCTTGCTTCTCCATAACAATGTTATCTTGCTTGAAATCTCTGGCATTTGCAAAGTCTTCTACTGCAACAAAGGGGGGAGGTCGGTCATTTCTGTCCCTACTGGAATGAGAAATACAAGTTGTTTCAGATATTGTGTTGTGAATCATATCCAATCCAGCGCCATTTGTTTCCCCCTTTTCATCGTCTTTTGTGCAGATGCAATCATTCGATGCTATTCTATCCACTAATTCTGCCGTTTTTTCCAGTGCGAAGTAGCTAACTCTTTCCAAAAAATGAGGATCTGACGAAGAATGCAATTTCATAGTAGAACTAGAAAACATACTATTGCAATCTTCTTTATCAAAGGAACATTTTTCCTGTGCGTGAATATCTGATTTTCTATATGCGGGGATGTGTGTAACAGCAACTGATTGGTTAGCACTTCCCTTACTGTAGCACGTTTGATCCTCTTCCACCTTGCATTGTTCCAAATCATCAATGTGCATGCTTTCCAGCTGAGTAAATGACGGAATGCAAGGAGAAGTTTCAATACCTTTCAGATTGTCATCTTCTGCGCAGTAAAATAGATCCACTTCGTATCCTTGTTGAGCAAAATCAACACTGAATTATGTCCTCCGTGACAATTCACCAACAACAGCCATCATCCAGGCATTGTCTGCTGATAATCTGCGCGCGGAAGGGTAGAGTATTCTACCGCGTCTCTAGTAAATTACTTGGGCTTCGACACAGAATGTATTGAATCCCTAATAAACAAACAAACGGCATGCCTCCTTTTCACTGCAATTTGGAAACGGTCGAGATAAATTGAATCCATCGACCACAATGATCCGGTTATTCGATATAAAATCAGTAAATTGAGGGCTCAGAGCAGCCAGAGCTTTGCCACGCCGACGAATTTAACAAAAAAAAATCGGCGATGCAAGTCGATTCGGCTCCACAGTAGGACGTGTTACGCAATCGGAAAGGAAATAAAAAGGTAAATGGTGGATCAGAAAAAAAAAAACAGAGCTAAGAAAAGGTTTCCAGGAAAGCGGAGCTAATCTTCAAAGAGGGTAATAGATGAGGGCAGAATCGGAGGATGAAGAGAAGAAAGAGACTAGAGAGAGAAGAGATTTCACTCACCTGCACCGCCCTCGATTCCCCCAGTTGGTGGATACTTCCATCGCCGTCTTTGGTAGGTTTCTCCGGCCACCAGCAACCAGCGCGCCACCGCCCGTCGCCGCCTTCGATGCCTGGGAGATCGAGGATTAGCCTATTCTCTCTCTTAATCAGATGCAAATTTTGTGCATGCTGACCGCATAGAGAAAGCTATGAACAGCCTCTTTGTAACCGTCCATCCAGCTCTCTTCTTCAATCTCATCCGTCCAAATAATTTGGATACATGAGGGAACAACTCGGACTGTGTCAACAGAGAAAATGCTTTTCACACCATAAAGGCTTTGTTTAATGACTTTTACCGTAGAATTGGGCCCATCAGATTGGGCCCAGAGTTGCAATTTGGCCTCTCGTTTTCGAAAAAATTTCATTTTCATAAAAATAATAGAGTGCATATAATATAATTTTGATGATGCAATTTGATTAGTTTTGATATTATAAATTTATTTATTTATTTTCAAATTTAAAAATCTTTTCATTTGTAAATTTGACAATGACTTTGTTGATAAATATGATCCAAAAGATTTATTTATAAATATTATTTATAAACAACGTTCACAATTCATTTATAATTTTTAGTCATAAACATTAATAAATTAATCACATATGTATTTAAATTTATTTATTAAATATTTAATGAGTTGTTCAAACTTATATATTTAATTATTTTGATATGTATATCGAATAGATATAAATAAATTGTTAAGAAGCCCAACATCGTATATTTACTCATAAAATTCCATTTGCCCTTATGTTTTATATTTTTATAATTAGAAACATTTAGGCTTCGTTTGATAGCTCTTAATCTATCTTGTAATGTAATTCAGATTACATTATAAAAGTATAATTTATTTGTTTAATATAATTTTAATATCGTAATGTAATGTAATCTGTATTATAAAATATAAGGTAACCCTTGTAATCTATATTACGGGCTAAAACTTATGTAATCTATATTACATTACAAGATCAACACAGTTAAAATCGACTAAAGACCATCGATTGCGACCGCATAGTCTCCGGTTGGCCACCGGTGGTCGGCCGCGTAGCCTCGACTGGCTGCGCTACCATTGGTCGGCCGCCACCGATTACCAATCACGAGTCGCCGACAGTAATTGACGATAGATGACATATAATAAGAATAAATATCAAATAAAAGAATGTAATCAGTCTTATAATCAAATATTATATTATAAATTTTAACTAAATATAGTAATATAATATTAATTCTATTATATTATATATTCTATTATATTACAGTGTACCAAATACATTATAGAATCGTATATACTCAAAAACCATAATAAATTTATACAGGCAAATAATATTAAGAATTAATTTGTAAATTTAACACGTAGTCATTCTATTAAAGCATAGCGCTGAATTAGAGTGCTTATGGCATTTAAATTCGAGATTTTTTTTATGTTCTTAATCATAAATTAATTATACCCCTGTGTTAAAATTAAGAAAACAAAAAAAATCAATTGTATCTTAAATTTTAATTGCAAAGTGATTTATAAATTATTTTATGATAGCAATCAAATTCTAAGGTATAAACTATTTCATAAATCAATTCGCGAACCTCGTCAATTAAATTTTTTTAATGTTTTGAAATCATAAATCCAAAATACTACGTGTGTTGAAACTAATTTTAAAATTTTCAAAATCTATAAGCTAATTTGTAAATCAACATACATTATTACTATTTTTAGAATTAAAGTTATGCTTTCACGTAAGATAACGAGGAATATACCATAATTTCACTCAATATCCCTCTTTATATGGTGGAATTCTAATCGAATTGTAATTAAAATTCAATCGCAATTCGGTAGGACTCTGAGTTTGACCCGACCACAGTTAAATTTCGACCACCATTCGATCAAAATTTGATCAATTGCAGTCGCTAGCAACCATTGCATTGGCGACTGTAATTTGATTAGAATTCAATTGGATTTCCATCAAAAATTAATATCAATCGAACGACATTGACGTCATCTAGGATTTAGAGGTTGGACTATAATATAATCATCATCGATGCTAAAAAAATCAAATATCGATCAGTCACCAATCACGATGTCACACACACATAGACATCACTTAGGAATTAGATTTTGCATTTCTGCGCTGGCCGCCTTGGGTTCCTGATTTACCCCCCTCCATACATAGAGGCAGCGGTGGAGGGCTGCTAATGTGGCGGTTCCACATTTTTTAGGAATTAGATTTTGCTATTCTATTAATTTTGAAATCGATTATTCCGACATCGCATAAAATTTTCAACTACCAAAATAAATAAGCGTGAATTATAAATTTTAATTGTATGAGAAGTCATTTTATATGTTATCATCGTATATACGTAATAATGAGAAATGTACAGTAACTTCACTCGATATTCCTCCTCGTGCAGTTGAATTTCGATCGAATCACAATTTGAATTCGATCAGACTCCAAGTCCAGCCTAACTGCGGTTGGATTTTAGCCATGATTTAGTTAAAATCCAATTAATTGTCGCTGCCAATGACAATGATTAGATAGAATTCGATCGGATTCTAATTAAAATTCAATATTGATCAAATGATGTTGTTGTCTCTTAAAATTAAAAAAATTAGACTATAATATTATCACGGTCGATGCTAAAAAAAAAAAAAAAAAGTCAATTAGCTACTGGTCAACCACCGATAGCATCGTACACACAGGAGTATCGCACAGTGAATCAGAATTCTCCTAACATCATATACTTCTTAAAGTTAGTTTAAACCCTAAATCCTGAACTACTGCATGTGACTTCCAAAACAATTAAAATTTAAATTTCACGCTCGTTTATTTTATTTTAGTAGTCAGTAAAAAAAAAAATTATGTGAAAGGACTTCAAAATTAATTGAATAGTAAAATCTGGAACCAATGTGAAATTAATTTTAATAATTTTATTTTTCAATCATATAAAAAGGGCAAATATTTTCAATGGCGCATGACAAAGGGGTGTGCTGATGGTTTTCAGCCCTGCCTCTCTCTCTCTGTGCAAGAGCAGTGGCGTGGACCTCTCTCCCTGTTGCGATCCATGAATTTGGATACTGTTCCGCTCTGCCAAACTCTTAAGATCTACTAAATGTTCTAAAATAGCTTCGTAAATCGAACGAATGGCTCAATCCACGAAGGACTACAGTAAAAAGTACAATCAAACAGAAGCTGTGGCAGTGGTACATGAGCATAGGAGAAACCAAAAAAATGAAGCAGAGCTTTGATTGTTAAAACAATATCCTGACCACCATGACCCATCACGCCATGCATGCTCTGCTCCATGCCACGTCATTTTCGTCCGCCATGGCATGCACTCTCTGCTGCTGCAATGCTCGGTGCAGCAAGACGGACATTATTGATGGTGCAGAGGATGGTGCGAATGCAGGGAAGAAGTGAGAAAAAGGTGCGATTTTTAACACTCGGGCGAGCTCCATTCCCTCTGGGAGAGGCTTCGCCAGAACCCGGCGCCGTAGAAGTTGGCCCGCATCACCTTCTCCAGCTCCGACATCGCCTCCGCCGGCGATCTGGCTGGCCACGCCTCCTCCGGATGGTGTCCCGCAGGGACGAGCTCCTTCGGTGCGATCGCCGCCTTCTTCCGCGAGCTCGGCGCCCTGCTCCGCCGCAGGGTCCGCCGGGCGAGCCCCGCTGGCAACTTCACCGCCACGACCACGAAGAACTTCACCACGCCGCAGGGGCAGCAGCAGCAGATCGCCGCGCACTCCGCCGCTGTCTCCCCCGCCGTCTCGGCCAGCCGCCGCGTCCGTCGCTCCTCCCCTCCACGCCGCCGAAAGCGCCGCGAATTAGATGGCGCCGCCGCGCCATTGTCGACCATGTCAGAGTGGGATTATGCTAGAAAAAAAAAAGAGTACTCTCTGTCCTTCTCCCAGCTTTCTCTCTTTCCGGCAATTGCGCGACGGCGGAAGAAGAGTCTGCAGATCGCGAAACGGAATCGAAACGACAGCGGAGATGGACTGGGAACCGGAAGCGGCAGTTTTGTCAACCGAGAAAATAAGATGTTCCTCGATATCACATCACAAGCAACACACCCACTGTCCGTGCGCGACACGTGGACGTCATGTCCGGCGAATCCTTTGCCGGTGCGATTTCCGCGAGATAGAGGACCGTGGTTTAGAAAATGACGACGACATGTCTTTCAGCGGGCGGGAATCTACCAGCATCTCGTGTGGAGGGACTCACGGGGCCCGCGGGAGGAGAAGTTGGGGCTAGGCATTGGACACGTTCGGGGGCGATGTGACGCGCGACACGGGCGGTTTATGCGGGGCGTCACACGTCCTCCTCATGCTTTCCGATCAAAAGGTTGCGTTCCTCCTACCTGCTGCTGACAGTGATCGATATTGCGATATTGGAAAGTGATGGGATAGGTCACAAGCAGCGAGGAGCTGAAAAGCCGTGTGGCCTGCTTCCTGTGCAGCTTTAGGTCATTCATTTGTTCGCCTCCTAAGTATTTAGATTCGATCCGCAGTCATAACGTATTTACTGCTTGCTTGAAGAAGTAGGATTAGGAAATATATCGTTTAAATTTAGTAAAAACGTTGTCTGGTCCATCGCAGCAATCGATGTCCGACTGCACACGAATCCAACAAGAAGAAAGCCTTGTGGCTGCTCTACTGTTTGTAAGCCCAGACAAAGTTCCCAGAGCCGGGCCCGGGCCGGGACCGGGTGAATCCGGGCCCATTGAGATCCACGGTCAACGGGAGACCACGTCACGTATCAATAAAGAGAGTCTTGATTGTGCCAACCGTCGCATGTCTGACTGACTGTAACAGTGCTTGAGCTCCCGTTCGTCGGCTTCCCTTGTCGAAGCGAAATTGCTGGACGAGAGAAGCCCTAGATTCCCAACTCGACGATTTGCCGGTGAACGATTAGGAATTCTGGTCGCGTCCCTTCTACCGTCGTCTTCCGTCGTTCCTTCGGCGAGACGCCGCCTTGACGGATGCCGGACGCCGCCGCCGTGAAGCAGGAGAAGGACCTCGCCTTGTCGCCGACGAGCTCCCGATCGGTGACGAATACCGTGAACGGGTCGCACAGATTCGTGATCCAGGGCTACTCCCTTGCCAAAGGCATGGGCGTCGGCAAGCACATCGCCAGCGAGACCTTCAATGTCGGGGGGTTCCAGTGGGCCATATACTTCTACCCCGACGGGAAGAACCCGGAAGACACCTCCGCCTATGTGTCTGTCTTCATCGCGCTTGCCAGTGAGGGTACTGACGTAAGGGCTCTCTTCGAGCTCACCCTCCTCGATCAGAGCGGCAAGGGGAAGCACAAGGTCCATAGCCACTTCGACCGATCGCTGGAGAGCGGTCCATACACTCTCAAGTACCGTGGCAGCATGTGGTAATTGCAGCAATTTTTCATTAAATTCCCCTCTTGTGATACGAAATCTTCTTCTCGTTATTTCTAACCATAATCTAGTTTTTGTGGAATTGCTATTTGATGATAGCTCTTGTCATGACACTGCTATCTTTCTGTTTTGTATAATTTATTAATGATTTTCAGATGCAATCTTGTACTGGATTCAGTGTGCAGATGAAATTTATTTGTAACGACATGATGTGTATTGTTTTTTACAATAACATATCATCATCGAGCCATCTTAGATCTGTCCAGAGGTTGGCTATATAACATGACTAGATCTTTTTGTATTTCTTAATCAGTTATTGTTTATGATAACTTGAGTTTCACAACGATATGGTTTACTTAAGATATTTTCTGGGACAACTTGACTCCTTGATGACCAAATGTAAAGAATTATTTTACAAATAGTCTCTCCTCCTCAACACTGATTCCCTGATGACCAAAACTACAAATGTAAAGAATTATTTTACAAATAGTCTCTTCTCCTTGTCAACACTGCCTCTGTAAGACCGCCAAAAAGATCCTCTTCCAACCCTCCCAAAATACACCGACCTTTCTTCATGCCGATTCTCTTCATTTCACTACTAAATGGCTTCTGTCCTCTGAAGTTCTCTATGGAAAAGGCATTACCCCTATTCTCTGCATTCACTTGCATTGCCACCTATGGAGCTCATCCCCACCCATGTCTCTGCTACCTTCTACCCTTTACTTTCCTTGTGCACCACTCCACATGAGCTTCCACCATTAGGTAGGCTCTGTGGCATCCTTGATGCTTACTGTTAGTTAAAATTTGCCTAAAGCCTTTGACATTGCCTAATGGTAGTTGATAGCATCCCACACTAATGCTTGTGAAGGATCCCAAGCAATCCCACCAGATCACAGTCCTAGACCATGGTTTAAACTGCCAGTTTCCCAAATCTGATGCTCCAGGAGATCTTCGCCAAAGTATCCATCCTCTACTGAAAGTCCTTGGTGTTCTAATTTTGAAAGAATTTTGACGTGTTGATCCATCTATCCTCCCATTATTCTTTAATGTTGATGACAATGGCAATCTACATGATGGTAATCTTTATGATATAGACCATGAATAAGATAACAAAGACCAAGAATATGTTATCATAGAATAAACTGTAACAGGAATGATCGCATTCAACTTCTTCGTGTCTATCAGTCTTGTGAGTTCTTGTCTGAGTTGGCCTCTTGTGCTACACATATTGAGCTGTTGTTTCTTTCCATTCATTGTGCTGATTGTATGTCTGCTCTTCATTTGGTTTCTTAATAAACTTTGGCTGATTTGCCATGTCTATCTCAATGAGCAAGAGTTATATCATCATTGACACTACAGTATCTCAGTGGTTGCATCAAGTACTTAATTATGTAGTCATTTCATAAATTCACATGTGAGAATTTGCTGATAATCCATATGATGTGTTTTAGATATTCTGTCATTCTTGAAGTTCATGCATCCTCTAGGTTAGATGTGTTGTCCAATTTGATTTCGCTTCAGTTATCCAGAAACATCCAGAATACTCTATCATTCTTGATGCTTGCCACACTTGTATTCGCTTTATATCTATATTCATCATTTTTCTATGTCATGCATTCATACATAGACATTTCATTTATCTTGTATGGTAGTCTGGTATTTATATGCTTTATGCCTAAGAGAAATATAATTAAAAGCCATCCAATTTCTCATTCTCTGATTTTACACATACAGTCTGGACTTACCTTCCCTACTTTATACTAAAATGTTGTGTACTATTGGGAAAAGGGTAAAATTGGTTTATCAATTTGTGGAGTTATTCATGTGAAAGGACTATCGGTATGAAAAGAAAATTAATGCTATAAGATATTATTTTGGTAAGTTGTAACTCAGTGACAGTCGCTTTCATCGGAGTGATTCTCAGCCAGTCCTAAGTATTGATCTAGAATTTGTCATAATAAAGAAAAGAACAAGGAACTCAGGTCTGGGATTATCTCTAGTTTTGTGTGTATTAATCATAATGAGTTTCCAGATTTCATACATGACTGTGTAGATGAACATCACATGTTATGTACTTTGGAAGAATAGTAGAATGGCTTATCTTGAATATCATTTTGCAATCCTTAGCTGTATGTGTACGTTTCTCAGGGGTTATAAGCGCTTTTTCAGGCGAACTGCTCTTGAAACATCAGATTACTTAAAGGATGATTGCTTGAAAATTAATTGCACTGTGGGTGTTGTGGTGTCTGTAGTGGATGTGCCCCGATTACACTCCATACACGTACCAGATTCTGATATAGGAATTCATTTTGGTGCACTTCTTGATAATCAGCAAGGTTCTGATGTTGTATTTGATGTTTGTGGGGAAAAATTTCATGCACATAAACTGGTATTAGCTGCACGGTCTCCAATCTTTCGTGCCCAATTTTTTGATGACCCAGCTGGTCAGAGTGGTGATATTGTTATCCCAGCCATGGAACCTAGGGTTTTTGGGGTAAGGGTTGTTGGACAATTTAATCTACTGTAGCCGATGCCAGAAATTGAACTCCACTGCTCTTCTAATATCCTTCTCCATCCATTGCCAGGCAATGTTACATTTTATCTACAGAGATACTTTGATACAGGATGACATGTTGACCACATCAGGTTCTCCTGAATATTCTGCATCAAACACACTCTGTTCAAAGTTGATGGCTGCAGCAGACAAGTACGGCTTGGAGAGGCTTCAACTTTTATGTGAGGCTCATCTGTGCAAGGATATATCGGTGGACTCAGTTGCCAGCATTCTTTTATTGGCTGATAGTTATCATGCTAAGGAACTTAAATCAGCTTGTCTTAAATTTGCTGCAGAAAATCTTGGAGGTACTTGATTCTATCATCAAAATTGGGTAACCTTTTCCTTTGAATTACTTGGATGAATTGCTTCTTGTCCAACATATCATTCTATTGTTATGCCTAGGAAATCTTAACATGACTTCGTTATATGTATATGCATGCACATGTGCATTTGTGATTTGATTAGTAATCAAATGATTTTTGTTTTCTGTATAACTCTCTGGTTACTACTGGAAAACTGTGGTGCATAAATTCCAACCTTCAATAACCCAGCGACATCACATTTGAACAATATGGCCATTGCTGCACAAATTTGTCAATTTTTTCTTAAATTCAGAAGCTGATACAAACCTGATTTATCTTTTTGAATTCTGTATTTTTCTGTTCAAGAAATAGTGTCATTGTTAATGTTTTAGGGTTTTTTTTTAGCTTGAATACCAATTTGTGAGTTTCTGTGCTGAAAACAGCGGGTAACTCGCCCAAAGTGCTGCATTAGTTGTTTCATATGCAAATGACACTGAGATTGATCTTGCACTGATCATTGTGAATTTTACAATGAATAAGATCTGAAATAAGTTAATCTGGAAAGCTATTTTGCCATTTGTATAGCCTGTATCTTTTCATACATATCTTCGGTTCTTAACTTATTATTATAGTATTGATTTGGTTACTCAATTTCTCATGTTGAAATGCAATTTTCATTAGTAAGAGATGTTAAAGTTTAAACTCAATATTATGGGTATAATCATGTTTTTCTATATTCATCTCAAACATGATTAGATGAAGATACAAAATCAAAGTTTGGAGACGGCCTAGATGACATATTACAAAATATTTTGCCAAATGAAATGATTTTAATAGGAGGCGATCTAAATAGACATGTTAGAATGAAAAATGTGGAATATAAGAGGGTGCATGAGGTTATGTGTTTAGAATAAGAAATGAAAAAAATAAAACTATATTGGATTTTGCGATAGCATATGACCTTATACTAAATAATACATTTTTTTAACAAAAATTAAGAACACTTGGTCACATTTAAAAGTGAGAATAATAAATCGCAAATTAACTTTCTTATTATTAGGAAGAAGAATAGAAAGATTTGTAAAGATTGCAAAATTATCCTTGGAGAAATTTTAACTATCGAATATAGGTTAGTAATGTTGGATATACGTCTTAGGCATACTATCAAAAGAAGAAAAATATACACGACTCCTATAATTAAGTGGTGGAAGTTAAAAGATGAAAAATAGAATATATTTAAGGAGAAGGTAGGAGTATAAATATTTGGTGAAATATACAGCGATCCTAATACGACATGGGATAAGATGGTATCAAAGTTGAAAATAGTAGCTAAGAGTGTACTCGGTGAGTCAGAGGGACATGCACTACCAAGTAAAGAATCTTGGTAGTGGAATGAGAAGGCACAGGATAAAATAAAGGAAAAACGAACAACTTATAAGGAATTATATATTTATAAAAATGAAAAAAAAAATTTTAAAAAATATACAATAGCCAAGAAAGAGGTTAAGAAAACAGTAAATGAAGTTAAGCATGAAATTTTTGAATGATTATATCGAAAGTTGGATACAAAATAAGGGGAAAGAGACATTTATAAAATAACTAAAGTAAGAGAAAGGAAAATAAAATCTTATCCAAATAAGATGTATTAAAGATGAATACAATAGAGTACTAGTAAATGATGGAGCAATAAAAGAGCAGTGAAAGAGATATTTTTATCAATTTTTTAATAAAGGTTTAGGTTACCAATTTAACCTAGGTAATTTAAGTAGATCAAATGAGTATAGAAATTTAAATTTTTATCGTAGAATTTAAATTTTAGAAGTAGAACAAACTTTAAATGAGATGCAAAATGAAAAAGCCGTTGAACTAGATAATATTCCAATAGATGTATGGAAGTGTTTAGGGAAACAAGGTATTGAATGACTTGCAAAATTATTTAATATGATATTGAAAATAAAAAAATACCTAATCAATGAAGGGTAAGTACTCTAATTCCTTTATATAAGAATAAGGGGACGTACAAAATTGTGCAAACTATATGGGTATTAAACTAATGAGTTATACCATGAAACGTTAGGAAAAGTAATAGAAAAAAAGATTAAGAAAGAAGATTACGGTTATTGAAAATCAATTTGGGTTTTATGCCTGGAAGGTCGACAATAGATTTTCTCAGGCAACTAATTGAAAAGTATCGGGAATAAAAGCAAGCCCTATACATGATATTTATTGACTTAGAAAAATATTATGATAGAGTTCTAAGAGAAATGATATGGAGAATTCTAGAAAAGAGAGGTGTTAGTGTAACATATATTGAACTAATTAAGGATACGTATGAAGAAGTAACGACTATAGTGAAGATTTCAGGCGATTAATTGAAGTATTTCTAATACAGATAGGGTTATATCAAAGATCAACTCTAAGTTCTTATCTTTTTACACTACTCATAGACGAATTCACTCGACACATTCAAGATATAGTACCGTGGTGCATGTTGTTTACAGATGATATTGTTTTGATAGATGAGATATGTGAAGGAGTAAATACTAAATTAGAATCTTGATGGGAAACACTAGAAGTGAAAAATTTTAGGTTTTGTAAAGTAAAGACGGAATATATGAAGTTTAAGTTTAACAATATTAGATGTAATGAGATAAATGCTAAGATAGGAGATGACAAGTTGTTTGGAAATGAGAGATTTAAGTATTTAGGATTATTTTTGCAAGAGGATGGAGGAATTGAGAGAGATGTTTTACATAGAATGCAAGTAGGATAGTTGAAATGGAGGACAGCGTCGGGTGTTTTATATGATCGAAAAATACTTCTAAAATTTAAAGGGAAGTTCTACAAAATGGCGGTTAGAGTTACTATGTTATATGGAGTTGAATGTTGGTCTATGACTTCAGCATATGAGCAGAAGATGAGAGTTGCAGAGATTAAGATATTAAGATAAATGTGTGCACATACGAGGGTGGACAGAATAAGAAATTAGAGCGCTAGAGAGAAAATTGGAGTTGCATCTATTGAGAAAAACTCCAAGAGACATTTAAGGTGGTACGGACATGTACTCAAATGATCAATAAATGCTTCAATTAAGTGATGTGAAACTATGATAAATACACACATCAAACGTGTAAGAGGAATATAAAAAAAGACTTGATTAGCAACAATAAAATAAGATAAAATTTATTTAAGTATAGATAATGATATCGTCGGGGGCTAGAGTTCAATAGCGTAGAAAGATTCATATAGTTGACTCATCTACTGGGATAAGACTTAGTTATGATTAATTAAAAATAATGCAAACAAGACTTAAGATTCTAGTACTTACACAAGAAAAAACCTGCAGTTTATATAAAATGATTAAAAAAAGTTCAAAAACTGAAAATCCATGTAGTCGTGCTATTTATTATTTTTTCCTTAGATGAAGTGAAGTACCGCATATTTATATGTTGGTTTGGCCGCATTTTAGAAAAATGTTGATTCAATTCTTAAGATGTTAGAAAAACGTGGATTCATTTCGTAAGAAGTTTTTGTGTAACAATTTAAGATTTTTTTAGAACTTAATCTGCCACTTAGGAACTATTTAGTATCTTGTTTTCTATGTTCTTGAACATTCGGTTTCAAAATCCTTACATTACGTTTTCACAACATTTTCTATTTTTTTATCAATTTAGTCATAAAATGATTTATTTCAATTCTGGATGATGCGACTCAAATTTAGTGATCTTTTGGAGTGACTGAGGATGGATTCTCTTCGATCGCCACACTAAGATCTCCTGTTTTTTACCCTGCCAAAGTTAACACTAAGTCAGACAGCTGTCGGTGTCCCGACTAACGGCCCTTCAATGCCTAAATTAGAGATGTGTAGTAGGAGAGCAAAAGAGACTGAAGACAAAGCATACGAGTA